>VZRE01012774.1:8888-78055 GCA_013396775.1 Cephalopterus ornatus | reverse complement strand
ACCGAAAGCCCTGTATGCCTTTGCTAACACTTAGCACTTTGGCTAAGTGCTTCACCTGAAGGCTATGTTTCATCTCCACTGACTTCCACAGGGTGAGATTACTGCAGAGTTGCATGTGATTCTGTTTCGAAAACCTGCAGGAAAATAGTCTTTCAAGACTGCAGCAAAGACCTGATTCAAGGGTTCAATGAGCTTACAAAGACTTCTTAACCTGTTATCAGACCTTATCAAATAGAAGATTCAGCTACATTTCAATACAATTTTCAAATTCATCTAACATACATTTTTTTCTGTTACTCTCTAATTTTGGAGATTTTTACTATAGTCACTTATACAGTATGCTGGAATGAATTGAGTGTCTTTCCTCAGGGTCACTACAGGGACTGGCATTGTTTAACATCTTTGTCAGCAACAGGGACAGTGGGATTGAGTGCACTCTCAGCAAGTCTACTGATGATACCAAGCTGTGTGGTGTGGTTGACACGCTGGAGGGAAGGGATGCCATCCAGAGGAGTCTTAAAAGACTTGAGAGTCTTTCTTAAGTCTTTCTTGCGAAACTCATGAAGTTGAACAAGGTCAAGTGAAAGTCCTGCACCTGGATTAGGGCAATATCAAGCACAAATACAGGCTGGGCAGAGAATGGATTGAGAGCAGGCCTGAGGAGAAGCTCTTCAGGGTGCTGGTGGCAATGTACACCCAGCAATGTGCACTTACAGCCCAGAAAACCAGCCATGTCTGGGGCTGCATCAGAAGCAGCATGGGCAGCAGGTCAAGGTTGATGATTCTGCCCCTCTATTCTGCATTTGTGAGACCCCACCTGGAGTGCTGCATCCAGCTCTGGGGCCCCAAACACGGGAAAGATGTGGACCCATCAGAACGAGTCCAGAAGAGGCCACTGAGTTGATCAGAGGTCTGGAGCACCTCTCCTATGAAGACGGAATGAGAGAGCTGGGGCTTCTCAGTCCAGAGAAAAGAAGGTTCTGGGATGACCTTATAGCACCTTCCAGTACCTGGGGCTACAAAAGAGAGCTGCAGAAGGATGTTTTACAAGAGCCTGCAGTACTAGAACAAGAAGGAATGGCTTTAAACTGAAAGAAAGCAGGTTTAGATCAGATATCATGAAGAAATTCTTGATTGTGAGGATGGTGAGACACTGGCAGAGATTACCCTGAGAATCTATTGGTGCCCAATCTGTGGAAGTGTTCAAGACCAGGTTGGACAGGGCTATGAGCAAACTAGTCTAGTGGAAGGTGTCCCATCCCATGGCAGGGGAGTTGGAACCAGATGGTCTTTAATGTCCACTCAATGATTTTATTACTTTATGGATTTCAGTATTTAATGGTGCAGTTCGTAGAATGTTTTTATAATTTTCTCATATGAATGGATCAAAATGTATTGGAAAAAAGTGTTAAAACATTGATAAAAATACAGGAGTGAAAAATTAGGCTTGAAAGAGGGAAGAGAGCCAGGCATTTTATGAGCAAGCATTATATGAATTTATATATTTAAATCCTCATCAATAAATCTTAAGTCTCAGCACACACATTTTTGCCTAGGCAAAAGCAAAATGTGTGTTTGAAAGTTGCACTCAATAACAATTTCTCTAAAGGATTCTTGTGTGGTTGATTATTTTTAAGCAGTTCATTGTGGACATGCAAAATCCTCGTTACTGTAATCATGCACAGAGGTCATAGAGTTTGTTTCTGTAGCTTGAAATGAATCATTGTAGCTTTTATGAATTGATTTCTAGGGAGAACACTTTCACTCATCAGTTCAGAATTTCCATGACTACTCTTTAAAAATCTAAGTTAGTGTTTTCAAATTTAATGTTGATGTCTGGTAATGATGTAAATTTTTTTCTGTTTTGCTGAGGCATTCAATAGGACTGATGGCACGACTGTATTGCCTCCTGATTGTGCTGAAGTGTAAACATAAAAGTACTTTTCTACAATGAAATTGTATTTTTGTAGGAGTGCTCATGTATTTACTTTCTCATCAGGGAGACCCTTGCTATTTTGGGCAGTTTTGTTGGACCTTATAGCGTATCTGTCATTAATTGCACAGCAAAATAAACACACAAAGGTGAATGAAGGCAATTATTATAATAAACTCATATTTACAAGTCTCCTGATCAAGGAACACAGAACTGTGCCACACCGTGTTTATAATTTTCCAAGTCCCACTTTATGTTTAAATTTCTCCTGAGGACCTACTTTTCACGATAGATCTTGTGTACCTGCTTGAGACATGGATTTACATCAAGCTAAATTTCCCTTGTATTTTAAAGGTGAATGGTCACACTAACCACCTTTAAACTGCCTTTGTACAGGTAACCAATAATCAAGGTGTGCTTGTGTGACCAGATCCAGGAGTTTGAACCAGGAATGCCAAATAGATCTGGAAAGTAAAAGAATCATAGAATTTTTGCGGTTCAAAAAGAACTTTAAGATCAGCAAGGCCAACCATTAACTCAGCACCTCCATGTTCACCACTGAACCATATCCCTAGGCACAAAATTTACATGTTTTTTTGAACTCTTTCAGCAAAGGTGATTCCGCTATTTCCCTGGGTAGTCTATTCTGATGCCTGACCACTCTTTAAGTCAAGAAATTTTTCCTAATGTCAAATCTAAACCTCTCCTGGTGCAACTTGACCCTGTGTCCTCTCGTCCTATCACTGGTAGAAAAGAGTGACCCCTACTTCACTGCAGCCTCCTTTCAGGTATTTGTAGAGACTGTTAAGGTCCTCCCTGAGCCTCCTTTTCTCCAGATTAAACAACCCCCAATTCCCTCACCCACCTCCCATGGAATATGTGCCCTAAGTAGAGCATATGCTTGGGAGAAATTACCTCAGGGAAGGATGGAAAGATTTTTATTGTTATTTCTGCGAGACTCCTCTTGATCCTTGATGTCAGATGTAAGTAGAAATAAAGCACTCTAACAGCAGTGGTAAAACAGAAATTATTCTTTTATTCACAGCTGCAGATGGACAGAGAATCATCTTCCCACAATCTGAGCTGGCCAGACCTGTGCCACATATGGTGTCTAAAGTCCTATCCCTGAGTTCAAGTGTTTTGCCGTTCAGTAGTATTTCAGTGTAACCACTATTTCAGTCGTGCACAAATGTTTATATGAATTGTGTTATTTTCATGTTTGCAATATTAACTGGAAATCAAATGCTACTGATTATTACTCAGTATAAAAACTAGCAGATTATCTTCTCCTAGTAGCCATTGGCCTCTAACAGTTGCCTTTTTTTTTTTTAACTGGCTATGATACAAAAGAAAAGCGCTGTATACTATTCAAATAGAAAATAAAATTTGTTTCATCTAAGAAAACTGATTCTATTTGCACTGAATGTAAAAATATTCAAAAGTAAGCCCATACATAATAATTGTATAATCCTGACAATTAAAAAAAAATTGAGAAAACTGGTAAAATTAGTTGGACTAAAGGACTTAGGAACTGAACTACAATAGAGACTTGGAATTTCAAAAATTCAGTGACAAAAAGTAGGGAAAACATGACTCTATAACTTAAATAATTAACTTGGTAAAGAACCTCAAGAAATTAGAAAACATGAGATAAAAAATGCATGATAAAAGTAGTTTTTCAGAAGACATGACATGCAGAGGGTAAAAAAAAGATGTTTCCAAAGACAAGTTCAAATTGTCTTTTAAAACTATTAAAAGAAATGACAAAAGTCTCTTTCCTCAATTAAAAAAAAAGGGGTGGGTGTAAGAAAATAAGGAAACAAATAGAGTGAAGAGAGAAGTAAAACTAACAGGTTTGAATGTGTTCAAATGTGAGAGGACTGGACAATTTCTAATCCCATTTCAAAAAAGAGCTGGGACATGAAATTACAGGCCGAAGAGTAAACATTTAGAATAAATCTGATACCTGATTTGAGAATAGCAAATTGACACCTATATTTAAGAAGGGAGGAGGGGAAAGTGATCTAACCCACTGCAAGCTTGTTAATCTAATATTAATTTTATAAAAGGATTTAGAATTCTTTCTTTAAAAAAATACAAAAACCATGGTAAGTGTAATATAAAATCATGCACAAAGCTATGTTAGCAAAAATAGATCATGCCAGATAGTCTATTGAAAGAGATTTCATATTTAAATGAAAAGATGGTAGCTCTAGTACTTATGGATTTCAGCAAAGTATTTGACATGGCACCTAGAAGAAAAAAAACTCATTCTAGAAAGTGAGGAACAGTAGAATAGAGGGTATATGTTCAAATCGTAGTAAACAGGGAAAATATTGAGTAGAAAGAAAATATCAGTGGCAATTAAGGATTTCATTAGTTCCCACAGTAAAGAAGTGGGGGAGATACTGATAAAATTTACTGACATTGTGAGTTTTGGAGTCATCGTTAATATAGAGGAATATGTTTCTATTTTACTGAAAGGAAGAGATGAGAGATGGCCCTGAGGATTAGAATAATGAGGATGAGATGAAATTCAGAAGTACAAAATACAAAGCTATGTACTTCTGAAATAGTAACAACAATTTTCCTCTAAACTGGGATTTCATGAGGTGGTAATTATAGAGGGACAGATCTTGTAGAAGTGACTGATCACAGACCAATTTGATGTAGCCAACAGAAAAAGGCACTGAACATCCTTGTATGTCTGAAGTGAGGTAATCCCTGCATCCCTCAGAAGTAAAACTCAGACTAGATTCAGTGCAGAGTAGGGTACACAGGAATGATTGGGAAATAGAAAACTTCTCTTATGGAAGGAGACTGAAACAGCTTGGTTTGTTAGCCTTGCAAAATGAAGGCTAACTAAGGATTATACTTGCTTTCTGTAAATACATCAGTGATGATAAACACCCAAGAGGGGAAAGTCTACCTGGCACAAGAATAAATGGAAATAAACTTGAACTGAATAAAATTTATGTTGGAAATTAAAAGAAGGTTTCTGAGAACCAGGAGTGTGGAATAGTGTCCAATAGAAAAGGTGCAAAAAGCTTAATTGATTTTAAACTTTGATTAGTTTATGAAATGGGAAGTGTAACATAATTGCTTGTAAAAGCAGAGACTGAACTCATTAATCTATGAAGTCCCTTGCAGTTCCACGTTCATATTTGTACTGAAGATGATGTGAGGTTTATGACATACGATAATAATCCATTTACATATTTAATGGGAACAATCAAGGCTGTATGGCCACATATCTGATGTCCTTTCTTGCAGTACATTGAAATAATTGGCCAAAAAAGAAATTAAAAGCAGCCTGGTCTGCTGAGTTCACACAATTTGTCATTTAGTCAGTGGTTTGTGCTTATTCATTATCATCATCTGGCATTCACTATCACAGAGAAATTTTTGTGGACAAATGAATTAAAGCAAGAATGACAATATGTAAAAGAGATCAGAAAATAGAAGGCCTTTTTCCGCCTCTCTTTTATTGTTTAGTTAAGGAGCGTGTCACTGCGATCAGCGCTCTTGATAAAGTATGTAAATGTTTAGAGCCTGTTTTTCCTGGACTATTACTTGCGTAGTCTTATCATAACAGCAATCTGATAGAAAGTGATAGGGATCAGCTCCCAGGACGAGAAAGCTTAGGATGACTTTTCAGTTCAAATAGCACCATGACATTGTTAGTTCTGGCTTAATAATTCTGATGTGGTTTTGCCTTCAGGTCGTTGAGGTATGTTCAACCTTGCTGACTTGTATTCTGTTTTTTAATAATTCTAAATATTCCAAACTATGTTTGTGATTATTTTAGCATTTAAACAATGTCTATCTAATGTGTTCTAAGGATTACTGTAATAAGAAGTTTCTATATTTTCCTATTCCTATATCATATTCCTATATTTTCAAGTTGGTCTCTAAAAAGTAAACCAGGTTGGTGCCACAAGGAAAACTTTTCCAGTTCAAGCAGTTTGAACCAAATAGAGATCAAAGCAGTAGGTTTATTTATGTATTAATAGCACAAAACTAACATTCAGTGAACTATACATTCAAGGTCGCTATCGATAATACAACAGATAAACTGCAATACTAGACACTCAAAATTATTAAATATCCAACTACTAATTTCTAAACACTCTTTTGAGCTCAAAACGTTTTATCTAAATTATACTCAAATGTACACGGGCTAGTATTTACACGCTCACACTCACATCCTGCACAAATTGTGTGGGTTTCAGGCACACAAAACCTCCCCAGGATTTGCAGTCCTTAGCTACAGCCCCCTTCTGTGGGAGATGCAGATGCTTCAGCTGTACGTGTGTCCATGCTGCTCGCTGCGACCCCCAATGTACATGTGGGGAAGAAATTAGACACACATCCAAGGGTTCCTGCTTGCTATCTCCATCTGCCCTGTGTTGTCCAGGTGCAGGCTCCTCATAGCGCCTCAGGAGAGGATGCTCAGCATGGACTGGGCAGGGTGATGATGCCATGCAACAACTTCTGGCAGGAGAAAAACAGATTTTGACAGTTTTTCTATTTCTGTCTGTCTCTTACTCTCTGTTGCTCCCTACACGTTATATTTTTAATACATTTTTCAAGCTGATTGCTTTTTCCAAAAATGCTTTTGCAATTAAACCGATTTTCTTCCTGTTTAACTTTGCCGGTCTGGGACAAATGCCATTCAGGAAGTTTTGAGCATTTCACCTTCAAACAACGCTGTGCTCACATTGCTGCCTGACCATAATTTTTTAACCAGGGTGTGTTTTCTCAGAAGAGCCAAACAAGATCCCCCAGAGACTGTAATTGCAATGCTAAATCATAAGCTCCTCCTTAATGAGTGTCTGTCATAAGCAGACAGTCTGAATTTTGTAATAGAGTTGAGTACAAACCCAGAATATTAGGTGTATCATGGTATTCTGAATTCTAGAAATGAATGTCACAAACAATCAGGCAAAATATTATAGCTGAAACAGAGTTGCTTCTATAAAAGCCTGAATAACAAATGATCTCTTGGACAAGTATTGGAGTTTGAAATGTGGAAAGGCAGAGTGCTATTTTTTTCTAGTAGTTTCCACTTGAAATTCTATGACAGGAGAATTTACCAGTCAATAAGTCAAATATGACTTATGTTTTCTGGTGAAAAGTCTGAAAAAAGTATGTTCTTTAAATTAGATCCTTTTTATGAATCAAGTTGAGCATCTGGAATCTAATCTGCACTTCTCAAATCTTCACCGTATTGTCTGTAAACAGCAAAACAAAACAAAGTAACAGAGAGTCATAGAAAAGTTTTCTAAAGTTTATGATTTCTCTTTTCTGATATTGAAAACTCTTCTTGAAACTTCAAACTGGGACCAAAAGGGTGATCCTGAAGGATCATCTAAGCAAATGCTTAACTTTCAGAGTCATCACCTCTTATTTTATCATATTTAGACTTCTAGAAAAGTTCCACTGTTAAGAGTATAGTCTACTGTTGAGGGTACAGAAGAAGATACCTAAATGGTCTGGAATTTGGGAACAGATTAAGTACCTAACTTGTCAGCACATTAACCTCTAGATGAGCAACACATCCATACTTGAAATATTAACCTACATCCACACACTAGTTCACTAAGAATAGCTAATTTCTCCCCCTAGAAATACTCTCCACTACCACTACTGAGAAGAAAAGAGATTGAGCTGGTGTTTTCTAAGGAGTTCCTGGTTTAACTTAGAGTTTGTGAGTCATTTATGTGTCTGTACACTGTTGCCTACAACAGAATTTATAATATCCACTCAATTTAGCTCCTGGGATGAGCCAGAGAAATAAGCTTTCTGTTCTTGCAAAGAGTTCTGGAAACTAGTGTCCGGATCCCAGCATGTTCCTACCCTATTTAACAGGCAGGCCCCTTTCTGTGCCAGATAGTTACTTATGACAATAAGCTTTTTGCTTCTCTTATGCCCAATCCTGCACTGTTATGTCAAGTCTTGCCATTCTTTTATATGTGTAACTCCTACCAAGATCAGGTGAAAGCTGAAAGAGTCAATATTCATTCCTGCTCATGACTTTCATATAAAGTCATTTAGGTTAGAACTGTAACCTGGCATCTCTCTACCTGTCCAATTATGTCCTTCCTGCACTGATATAATAATTTGTTATTAACTTTTAAGACGTCAGAGGCTTAAGAACTGAACAGAGACAAGGAGCAAGATGCTCTTAAGTCAGTAGTGATTTTGGGTATGTAGATCAAGGCTTTTATTTCCTGGATGACAGAGTTTCCAGTTCATTGAAATATGTCTTGCAGAAGTTGCAGTTCTTAGCACTTCTTTTCTTAATCAGTTGGAGAAAGTGCTGTACACTAGTTGTAAGCAAGAGATGTTGGAGGTCAAAGCTGGGTCTGTAGTAACACCCTGTTTAAGGAGAAAATCACACTTCAGACTGGAGGCCCAGTGCAGTTGTTCTCTTTGAACCTGTCGCCTCTTATGATGTTTTATATTCTGCTTGAATTGAAGGTTGACTCAAGACTGAAGATTTGAATTAAAATTCAAGATTGAAAATCAACTTAATTAAACTGTCTGAGAATAAATTTGCATTCAAAAGTGCGTTAAGACCGTGTGCACTGGCCCTGTTGAGCTTATCAGGGATGTTATGCCGTACCTTAGATATCATGAATACTTATACATGAGTTAATGCATATAACTGTCCTCAACGAAGGCAATAGAAGGCTTTTTCATTGGTATTAGTAGGAATACTTTTTTTTTCTTTTTTAGAGTTATTTCACCATCCTTCTATTTTACCTGATTCTTGCTGTAGCCTTTGAGTCTAAATTCTGACAATGAGGGATTATACATTGCTGGTGCAACACTGCCACAAAAAGACAGCTCTTCTACTGGGGCCATTAGCTATTCCTTCAATACAAACTCAAAGTAAACACAGTCAGAGACTATTAATGTACAATTAACCTTAACATATAAGCATATTGCATGAAAATGAGTAATAAGTTGCTGTATTAGGACAAGGTGGTCTGATATGAGGGAAAGCTAGATAAAAAACAAAAAGAAAAAATATTCCAGTTTCATAATCTGCCCTCTCTTATAATACAAAATATTTTAGTTCTCCCGAGCTAACGCTAATGCATTACCTTTTTCAGAAGTTGAGACTAAAACTCCCTGTCACAGTCCTATCAATGAACAGGTATCAAGAGGAGAGTTCCCACAATAAGGACTTTGGTTGTAGATTTCCATTTGTAGCAAAAACATTGCCTTATCTACTGGAATATTGATTAAAGTGAAATGAAGACAATGTATAGTTAATTCCTAATATACTAAATCATACTGTAAGAAGTTTATGACATTCTTTCATTTTTTTTAATGATACAGAAATAATGAATTTTATATTGTTTAAGAAAACAAGATAAAAAAGTGAAGAAATATTTTTTCTAAATCACTGCTCTAATTCTCTTCAGTTGTTTCTCATATCTTTTAAAGAACAAAGTATGTCTACATTGGTTAAAAAATCCCTTTGGGGTGCCCAGCTAAAACCAGTCATGTAGGGAATAGAATAATTAATCTAAAAAAATAAATGTAAAATGAATGGATCAAGTAGAGAATAGGTACATTTTTTTGTGACAAAAAATCTCTCCTTTGACATTTGCATAGAAATGGCCTGAATATATATATATTGGGGAATATAACCCAGACTGTTCAGCGTGGAATGTTTTATTAATCATAGTTCTTAAAGACAGTGAACATGGGAGGGGATAGATCAGGAAATAAATAATACATACAACAGAAATGGCCCTGGGATGAGTGGCTCTTCCCTTTATAAATATTACAAGCTTCCCACAATCCCCCAGGTAAGAACACAGTATTCAACACGTTTAATGATGAGCAACAACAAAAGAAAAGCATTTTAATTTAACATGGGAGTCAGTTCTAAGTCTATCTTGGCTATCCTGAGAAGTGTATTACAGCCCTAATATTGCTATATAGTGAATTCCGGTATATTTTTATCCTTCATTACTGGAAACTGACTCACGCAGTAGCAGCTTTGTAGCATATTATTGGGGATGAAATTGTCAGACTTTGTATGAATCATCAATATCAGATTAAAAAGTGGCAGCAGTGAATTTTGTACCATGCTGCCATGTGATACAATAATTGTGCTAGTAATATGTGAAATTATTATTTCTAGTCCCCACTCAGAGAATTCCAGAAAAGGAGGGGGGTAGGGAGATAATTTTTTTTTCATGTATACCTTTTTGAAATAAATGTTCCCTTGAACTTAAGTATGTTCATCTAAACTAAAAATAAAAACAAAAAAGCATGCAAAGTTATTGGGGAGCCCTGATGTGGTCTCAACTGTCCCCCTGCTGACGGCACAGGATGAGTCAGTGCCTAATTGAGGTGTACTGAACCGTGCTGCCAGGGCTTGAATGTACATTTTAAGCATTACAATAACATCTAGAGTAGCTGGCCTAAATCTCTTCCCCGGAGGCTGGCATTAATTGTGTGAACATAAGAACACTGTTAATGGGTCAGGGCAGGAATCCACGTAGCTCCGTTTCCAGCACGGACCAGCGGCAGGTGCATGGGGAGGCTTGTAAGAGCAGGGCAACATATGGAGCCACCTCCCTGGCACGATCGTTTGGCAGCAGTGGCTTGTGCCTCTGGGACTGCCTGAATGGACGGTGTTTAATAGAATCCTGTCAATTTTATTTCATTAATTTGTCTCGTCCCTTTTCCAATCCAGAGAAGCTTTAGGTGTCCACAATGTCTTGTAGCAGCCACATGTGGGAAAGTATCTCTATGGCTTGCTTTTAATCTGCTACTTGATAGTGTTATTTGATAGTCTTAGCATAGATGAGGTAGTTTCTATTCATTTCACCCACTCTGTGTTACCGTTCTTTTATAGAGATCTGTCATATCCTTTCCTCAGTGACTTCAAAATAGGGTGTTACTGCTCTTAGATTTTCACTATCATTGGTTCTCCTTCTTGTCCAGCTCTGTTTCTTTCCTAGTACTACTGCATTCTTTTGGACACAAAGGCACAACTATATTAAAGACACCTGAGGGATGTAAATAGTGGCATTATAATGTTTTCCCTTTTGTTTTCTATTGCTTTCCAAGTAATCATTAATTCTGCACGCTTTTGGCATCCATTAAACACTGAGCTAATAGTTCTACCTGCTGTAACTTCAATATCTATATATAGATATAGATAGTTCAGAAGCTGTCACAGTGAAAGCAAGATCACTCTGAATGCAGAGTGAAGATTTCTTTCCCATGACTCTGCTTGCCTGTCACATCATTTTCACTAGTGAAGCAGAACATGGACAGAACTGTTGTTTGCAGAAGACACAGCCCTACAGACTATAAGATAAATATCTTTGAGGTCTGTTCCTTTGGAGTCCAAGGAGTCAGGGAGGAAGATCCAAAATGAACCTTTTGCATCTGAAACAAAGTATGCCAAATGACTGAATGCACCTTTGTGGCAGAGAGATGGGAAAGGTAAACAAGCAGGAGCTGCTGAATCTCTGAGATAGATATAGGGAACAGTAGTCTTGTCATAGCTGTTTTATCAAAGGAAGAGGAGGGAGTCCTGGAGCAAAAGGGGCAGAGGTAGTCCAGTTAGGCTTATTAAACCAAGAGAAAGAGGCAGACCGCTGAAAAAATGGGTTCCCTTCTCACAGATGGAAGCTGTACATATCGCTAGTCTGATCCTGGAGGCCTGATAAAGTGGGGAAGGCGTTGCAAGTCTGGAGATGAATGTGGCATGATGAAGCTCCTCTTCTCCTGCCCGCACCAGCTCTATGTATCACATTCATGTATGACTTTCTTTCTTAGGTGTGTTGAACAAATATGAAATATGAGAATCTTCTTAACCCGAAGAAGGGCTGAGGAGGCATTTTCTGGCACAGGACAAAAGACCATTTGATAATGGTGGTACAGACTGTTACCAGGATGACTTATCTCTGGTAAGGACAGAGGCTGATTGCATTATGATATTACTGGGAAGATTTACAATTTATTCACTCAGTAGGGTATTGAAAAGTGCCACTGATAGTGATCTCTCAACCTCAAGAAGAGGGCTTTTCATCTAAAATCCTGCAACTGAACAATTTTAGTACCAAGAAATTAAGACCATGTTTCCTTTTATGGGGCAGTTTGAAATTAAGGCACCTAAACAGAGGTGTTGACAGATGTTCATAGCTCATACCACAGTCAACAAACAGGCACTCAGTGGGGCCCTGTGAATTAACCCAGTCAGCGAGCCAGTGGGTACCTGTAGAAGCTGCTTAAATAGAGGCACCTGGTGCCATATAACACCATCCCTGGGCTCAAAGGTATGTCAGTGACTTCTAGGAAGTAGCTGGAGGCCAGGTAAGATGCTCCATGGTGCCTAAAATAAATTCACACTCTATGCTTAGGATATTGAATCCCAGTCTTAACCCATATGTTCTGAGGAGATTGAATAATGACTCAGCTTTCTAGACATATAGTGTATGATTTAAATGCTTGAAGACATGTATTTATCATGGCTGAGGTGTGTTTGCTTTCCTGCTTGGCCATAAGTCACCTCTCCTAAGGCCATGGATCTAATGTAGGTCCTGTGTGTTGTATCTACCAACCTTGGCTGACTATTTTACATGTACTAGTCTTTCTCAAATGGTGTCTGTGCCTGCTTGTAGCAAACTGAATTGCATCCCTAGTCACTTGTCAGAGGAATCTCGCCCTAAAAAACAAAGACTGTATTGACTATGTCTCTATTGATTATGTGGCAACTTAGACACATAGTTCACCTGCATGCACATTTCTCTAGACCTCTGTATTTGGTGTCTTCATTTTGAATTAAATCCATTCCTCAGGTCTGATTTCCTCCACATCAACTGTTTCTATTTGCTATTTTTTGCAGGTGAGCTTCCTTTTACCCAACTGACACAACTGAAATATGTGCATCACTTCTCTGCAGAGAACAGCACTTACAGAAGGACCTTAGCACTAGTTCAGCAGTCTGTGTGTTGTGATGTTAGCCTTAAATTCAGTTTGAGACACCAAGCATGACTCAGCTGTAGCTGATGTTCAACAGCCAGTTCTACATAACTCAGTCTACATAGAAACCAGGCAGATGAGCCTCCACCAGCTTGTCGAGGGTGGCACACACACACACATGCACATAGAGTAAATCCACATGCTGCTGACGTTCAGTTTGAGATTAGGTCTTCATGCAATTTTCCTTAAATGATAAGATGCTGCTCAGTGAGTCTGATGTGGCTTTTTAAATCATTAGGGTGACCCTGGATGACAAGACCAGGATTTTTAGTTCATGTCCTACACCAGGGTATGGTCTCAGCAGCCTTTATCTGATCCTTGATCAGACTTGACAGCTGGGATCCTTCCAGGAAAGCCTTCCTTGCAAATCCAAGATTGGGATGAGAAGGGAGGTAAAATTTCCATTTTCCTGAATCCTGCTAGCACTGGTTTATTTTACTGTTATTTCATCAGTCCTTTGAGGATCCCTTTCTTTATCCCTTCTTTCTTTTTGAATTCCATCAACGCTTAGAACAGAGGGTGTTAAATGGATGCCTTGGGTCTGAGCTGGTTTCTTTTGCTTCCTCTTCTTTGTTTATCTCTCTAATGCTAATACACAATCTTGTCCTAAAGTTTGCCTCATACACACACACACACAAATTATCAGACTGTGAATTACATAGAAGAGTAAGGATACTGTTCAGAAAATTACCTTCTATTTCAGCAGCTCTGTTGACTCCCATATTTACCTGCCTCAGCTGTAATCTTGTCTGTATGTGACTGTTGTTTACAGGCTTGGCAGAGAGACATAGAAGGAAGGCAGAGCAGGAGCTGGAGCAATAGCAGGGTAGAAGAACCAAATGAAAGGAGAAACAGGAAAGGTGCTGCTTGTTGGAATCATAACTCCTAATTTGGCTTTTTTCTTTTTTTTTTCTTTTTTTTTTTTTGATTTGTAGAACTGGAAACACTCTTTTCCTCAGGACAAAAGTCCTGAGCTTTAAAAATTACATTGATATATTCTTCACCTCTCATCACTTTCCTGGTTTTGTGTGTTCCTCAAGAACAACTACTAGAGGAAATGTTGCAAAAAGCATTGTTTATGAGGATTTCTCCAGTGTTCCAAGATGTCTGATGCTCCCCAAAATGGGGATGCATGATTAATTTTTGTTGCTAAGAAAAGTTATCCTTTTAACTTGCTTTTATCTTCTGGAGAGTCAGCTAAAGGATAATAAAAATGGAGCTGGTGGGATAAAGCCTCAGTAGAATAAAATACGTTATATCTAAAAGGAGACATGGAAAGATCAAAGAAGGAGCTAAATGTGTCCTGAAGTACTTCAAAAGGTGGCTCTCATAGGGAGTATTGATCATCTCAAGATAGAAGTGCAAAATTGGCCAGCTTTTACTGAAAGAATTGAAGAAGCTGTTGTAGAGGTGGAAAAGCAGCAATATAGCAATATATATGACAATAATCTGTATGTAGCTTTACATACTCACAAATGTTGCAGTTATTTGCAGCTATGTAAATTAGTGTATGAATTAAACATCACCTTACCACTGGTGTTTTCAGGTGCAATCCATTTTACCCAGAGTTGAGGGTTTTAGTTCTGCTAGTGTTCATAAATACGGAGATTTCCTTTGTTTTCTAGAAATGTAAAGTACTCTTTGCTGCCTTACATTTATGTCACATTTTGTAATAAATTTAAAGAGAACAGCTTTCTGATCTGGAACAAGGACTGCAAGAGATAACTGGCATTACATTGTTTGTAAAAAGTTGCAGAGTTTTTACATATATGTATATACAGAGGCAGATACAGAAACACACACAAAGAGGCAAGTATATATTGCACGTTCTATATTAATATTGTATGTAATGTCACAGAATCATAGAATAGTTTGAGTTGGAAGGGACCTTATAGATCACCTCATTCCAACCTCCCTTCCATGACCAGGGACACCTTCCACTGCTCCAAACCCCATCCAACCTGCTCTTGAACACTTCCAGGCATAGGGCAATGTATGTAATTATATATAATGCAAAAATAGATGCAATTATATATAATGAAGTGTAATAAATTTTGCCGTGAGTTAAGCGACAAGTTAAAAGGAAACATAAAGAAAGAAAAATATATATTAAAAAAAAAAGGGGATACATATACATAAGAAACATTTCCAGGGAAACAAAACAAAAGTACTCTATTCTACCTGAAATGGAACAAAATTACAACTTGCTATGATGATAGATTGACAACAACCTTCCAGGAGGCTGCTGAAGTAGCAGAACTCAGGGTTCCTGTGTTCTCATCCCTCCAACCACCACGTAAGGAAAGATGTCCCAGTCTGGAGGAGGCAGAGATCTCGGTTACTCAGCTCTGACAGTCTGCCTGGCCAATGCAAGTCAAATTTGCCTTCTGCCTGCCAAAAGCACAGCTGACAAAAACCTTCCAGGTGAGGAGCCTGGAGACCTGTCAGTTTGATTCTTCCCACTGGAAAAATAGAATATTTGTTCACAAAATAAATTTTTAAAAAATCAATTTTGCAAGAAGGTCATGTTCTATCAGAAAATCCTCCTAAGAGAGCCTTTCCCAGCTACCTTCACTGACAATTTTGATTTGCTCTGGAGGCACATAAAAGGACTGCAAAATATGTGCTCTTTAATGGTATAATGAGTGTCTGTGGCTGCAATGTCCCATACTCCACAGCATACATGAACATATCCCTCTATCTCCCACTTTGAGTTGTGTTTGGCTGTGGAAACAGTATGATTTGGCAAACAAAATCCAATTAGAGCAGGATCAGAAGGCCAGAAGAGGTCTCACTTCCAAGGGGATGCTGGAAAAGAGGCTAAACTTCTGCAGAGGGAAACATGAAGCCCTGTCACAGGAATGTCTAAGAAAAAAGACTGAGAGAAGAGTGTGCACTAGAGTTTCTATGCAAAGATGCCTGGTTAATGGATAAAATAAATAGATAAAAAAATAAAATAAATAAAAATAAATCCTGTTTAAAATTTCTCTTCTATACACCCCCAAACAAACATATGAGTTACTGTAATCATAAGAACAGGTTGAGTGTCTTCAGTGAGTGGAATACTGTTACTGATCTGAGCAGAAGCTTGAGGAGATTCTTAAGAAATGAATTTTTTCACTTTGAAAATCTGATATTTGAAGTGATGCATTTGGACTATTTGGTTAAACAAATATGGTGTTTGTATCTTAAGCATCCACAAATATTCTTTCTTTTATTACTCTTACATAAAGTCCAGAGTAAATTCACAAATATCAGAGAATTTACTTCTCAAGTAAAGATAAACGAAAGCCCCCTTCACTGCAAGAAAACCGGAAGAGGATCTTTTGTCTTGAGGAGTACATGAAATACTCATGATTTTTAAGGTGCAGATACTTGACAGCAAAATCAACCCAGTAACATTAGTGAAAAAAAGAAATGAACATAGTTCCAATACAAAAACTGTAATAACTTTAAGTGTTCAGTGAAAGCAAGTAAGAGCACAATCCTGCTTCCAGGGGAGCCAGTGGATTTTTACAGGATCAGGTTCTTAAATCCAATGGATCTGTGTGGGCAAGAAAGACTTGATGTGCTTTGAGCTGACTTGATGACGTCAGTAGTCATCCCTGTGGAGATGGTGTATGCACATAGAATAGTTTCATATACACACACACATATACAGATATAGATATACAGATATTTGTGTGTGTGTGTGTGTGCTTACACAAAGAGTCCCTTTGGAGAAAAGAAAAATAGGAACTTATTTCTTTAAATACTTGGTAATATATAAATCTAACTCGAAAACTCTCAGGCAGCTCCTTGTTTTAGATATCCCATGTATATACTTTGGATTGGTTTAATGGGAAATTTTTGTTTTATAATATATGGCATTTCAGAAAGATTAAAGCTTTCCATGACAGTTTTATTAAGAAAATAACCAGTGGCAAATGTTGAGCTAATTTTTAATGTTTCCCAGAATAATATCATTAAAGCAATATTTAATTAAAATCCATTTAGTGTCTGATGATAAAATATATTTTCAATACTGAATTTAGATGATTATTTTTCCAAGTTTTTTTTAGCATGAAGGCAGTTATAGTCAGCATGTTCCTCTGCTGTTTTCAGTGCCAAAGAAAATTTTCTTTTTTTTTAACGTTAGAAGACTGATTTTTTGAAGTGATGCATTTGGATTATCTGCTTAAGAAAATGTGGCATTTATATACTAAACAATGACAAATATTGTCTTTTGCTTCAAATAGACTTTAAATCTCAAACTAGAATTAGACAGCAACAGATCTAAAGGTTTGCAGTAGTGGAAAGAAACTTCTTGTATTCAGGACAATGTGTTTAGCATCTTGCAGGTCTATAAAATGGCAATTCTGTGGGCCATTGTTGTTATTTATTATGTTTTATTGCATTTCACACAGCCTCATGAGCCCATTCTGACAGCGTTATGTACTGCTGGAAGACAGTCTACCTTCAGAAAGGCTTTTATTCTAAATAGGACAATAAATGAAATCAACATATAGGGAACATGAACAGAGTGATAAATACGAAACTAAATTTGTAGGCTCAGTGCTAATCATGTGAGAGAGAAAAAATTAGTGTTGACCTCCATTTTCTGTATTTTTTCTGGATTTTGTATGTAAAATATCAATTACCTAAAATCTGTAAACATTCTGGGGAAGAAATAAGGGATTTTTTCACCTTTCCAGATGAATGTCCTGCCAAGCAAGGTACAGCATCAGTCTTGTTCTCTCCCTTTCTCTCAGGACAAAGCTGTTACATCCCTTTTCTGTACAAACTCAGGTTTTATTTTTCCTTTTCTTTCAGCCTCAGAGAAAGAGGTGCATTCCAATACAGGGAATAACGAAAAAGGGGAGGGTCAACACCTGGCATCCAGCACATGCCTGGAGGAACATTGGGTTGGCTCCTTCCCCTCCGTCTGTGCAGTAAGATACACTGTAAATTAATCCAAATGTAGACATCTATCAATATGCTTTCCTTAAAAAGCCCTGGTCTAATCACACACAATACCCTTCTCTGAATAATATATTCCTATCCCACAAATCATGTCAGTCTTTTCTCGAGAAAGGCAGTTCGGCAGATTTACTTCTAGTTACACTTTCTACATTCTTCTTGTCCTTGGGATAACAGGGAAACAGGTTTTTGTGACTCATAGTTTTTTTTATGATCTATGTGAACTACAGAACTGTATTCCAATATTATTTTTCTTCATCCTCAATTGGCCAGTGTGAAATCTACAATATCACATCTCATTTGTCAGTCTCTGTCCTGTGCTGGAGTATCAGAAATTGTGTGGCTGGTAGAACCAGGGCACTGAACTTCCTTCTGTACTCGGCACTCACTGGTGAGGTCACACCTCAAATCCTGTGTCCAGTTCTGGGCTCTTCACTACAAGAAAGACACTGAGGTGCTGGAGCGTGTCCAGAGAAGAGCAACAGGGCTGGGAAAGGGTCTGAAGTAAAAATCTTATGAGGAGCAGCTGAGGGAGTGGGGTTGTTCAACCTGGAGAAAAAGAGGCTCAGGGGAGACCTTATCACTCTGTAAAACTACCTGAAAGGAGGCTGTACTTGTGTGAGGGTCTGTCTCTTCTCCTAAGTAACTAATATAGGACAAGAGGAAACGGCCTCAAGTTGCAGCAGCAGAAGTTTAGATTTGATATTAGGAAAAATTTCTTCACTGGAAGAGTTGTCAAGCATTGGAACAGGCTGTCTGGGGAAGTGGTGAAACCACCATCCCTGGAAGAGTTAAAAAAAATGTGTGGATGTGCCACTTAGTTATATGATTTACTAGTTAACATGGAAGTCTGGGGTAATGGTTGGACTTGATGATCTTGAAGGTATTTTCCTACCTAAATGATTCTACGATTCAACAGCTAGTTTTTGCTGCTCCAGTAGTCATTCACAGTTCTGACTCTGCTCATGCATATAAAGGTGATGTGATCTATCAAGGGCACATATTATCTTCTCATATGGCTGTCACATCTGAGAAACTTTAGCTGCAACTTTTCTGTGTATTAAAAAACTGACATATGATGAGGCCTGGAAGCTCTGCTGAATTTCCAAGGTGGAGGTCACTCTATCTGTGATCACTGTTTCTTTACTCGAGTGCTTCCTCTATCCTTTTTTATTTTCTTCTTTATTTTCTTCTTGAGGAAACAACATTAGTAGGAAACTACTTGTTTGATTTGATGCACCCTGTAGAGAATGTAACATATAAATAAAATGACTAACACATGAAGCTCACAGAAAGAATGTTTAAGCTTAGAAAGGACCTCTTGCGACCTTCCACTCCACACCCCACCCTACTTAAGCAGGGTCAACAAGAGCAGGTTGCCCAGCACTATGTCCACTTTGGTTTTCTCAATTCCAGGGATGTCTTGAAGGATAGAGACTCCACAACCTCTCTGGGCAACCTATTCTAGTGCTTGATCACTCTGTCACTAAACAAAAAGAGTGCTTCCATATGTTCAGGTGGGATTTTCTACTTTTTAATTTGTGCCCATAGTCTCTTGTGGTGTCAGTAGGCACTACTGAGAAGGATCTGGCCCCCTCTGCTTCATATCTGCCGCATCAGGTACTTAGACACATTGATAAGATCCCCCCTGAGCTTTCTTTTCTCTAGGCTGAACAACTCCAGCTCTCTCAGCCTCTCCCCATAATGAAAGAAGCCCCAAAGTCTTGATCATTTTTGTGGCTCTGTGTTGGTCTTGCTCTTATAATTCAGGGTCTTTCTCGCACTGAATAGCTCTGAACTGGTCACACCTCTCCAGATGTGACCTCTTTGGTTCTGAATAGAGGGGAAAGATCACCTCCCTCGACCTGCTGGTAACACTGCTTCTGCATCCCAGGAAGCTGTTGGCCTTTTCTTGTGGTAAGAATGCATTGCTGTCTTATGGTCGACTTATTCTCCACTAGGACCTGGATTTCCCTTTCTATAGAGGTGCTTTCAAGTCAGCTGGCTTCCTGAGTAGTGGTGCCTGGGGTTATTTGTCCCCAAATGCAAATATCTACAAAATAATTAGAGGTTAGTCAACCATAACTTGGGACTATTATCAGTCTGAACAACTCAGATAACTCAATGAACATTTTTCTTTCCACACAAGACCAGTAAAACTCCAGCAACTATCAGTTCTAATATTTTCACTCATAGATCAAAAAAGATATTCTGTAGGAAATTTCCTACTAAAGATAAGTAGTATTCAAATTCTAGATAATGGCATAGGAAAGATATCAGATGTCTGGCTGGAAATTAATAAAACTCAAATAAGCAGTCAGTCAGTGTTTGTTAGTTCTGCATGATGGTTATGTGGATCATGAATATAAGAACAGATCTTTGCTACATCTCCATGACATTGACCTAGGATAACTGTTCTCCTTCAAGACTGTGATGTAGGGGTGTTTCTTTCTGCTTTGTAGTTTTTCTATTTAACAATTTTGGTACTGTTATTATTTGAGTTTCTGTAAAAGTAGTTGTGCAGCTGAAATGCAAGTAGGAAGAAAGGATATATCTTCATTCTCCTCTCATCAGTACAGTACTACTGATTTCAACAGATTTAGTCCTGAGCAGTCACGGTTAAATAAGAGGTAAAAGAAATGCATAATCTCTCCAGAGTGCAGTAGTCTGGGGTTTGGTACTTAATGCTTCGAAAATAGGCAGGAAAAAACTGAAAACTGTAAGCACACTAGAAAAGGCATTATAACCTCCTTTAGTTGGTGTAGACTTTCACTGTCTTCTGATGGAAGGTTAGGCTATGTAGGGAATGCAGAAGTAAACTCTAAATCACCTTTCAAAAAATCTATTGACTGTTGTCCTTAGAGCAGTTGGTAATTTACTTCCTTTTCTTCAGGTGACTTGGTAGTCTCAATTTGCTTTTCCTTCCAAGAGACAGCCTGGAGTATAAAGGAGTCTCTGGCAAGCAGTTCACTGCTGTTTGAATTCTGTGTGTCTTATTGTTAGCAAAAGTAGCATGACCTTACATAATGTGACACATGATAGAAGAAGTAATGTGACAAGACATATCAGACAGGCCATGCTGCACAAGAGATATATGACACACCTCATCCAAAACAAATATTGCACTTAGCAAAGATAGTACTTTAAAAGGCACTTTGCTTTTCTCTCTACCCTTCAGACTGTTGATAGATATGAAGGTCAATACAAAGCCTAAACCTCTGTCCTGAATAATACCATAAGTTCAACAAATTGCTTAAGCTAATGCTTAAAATTAGAAGATTAAAATCAGAGATAAAACAAAACACAAAAATATGTAAAGCTGTGTGGCCAGAAGGACAAGATGGTAGGATTTTTTTCCGCATTGACTGTAGGATCAATCATACAACTTATAGCACAAAACAACACTTACAATCCACTAGAAATAATACAAGTGAGATTTCATTAGTTTGAGTCACTGTGACTTGAAAACCACTTGGAAAACCAGGAGTTCTGTGAATTAGTAAAGAAACACACTGGACGTTATTCCATATACTGTACTATACACTTGCCAACCACAGCTCAAGTTTTTTCAAAGTTTGTTATTATATATTTGAAAAGATGCTGTATTTTAAGTTTTTAGATCAAGCACAATAGACAAAAAAGTGTAATAAATGGATTAACTGATATCACATGAGACCAAAGTCCAGTGATTAGCTCTTGCACTACTGCACAGAAACTCCCATGCTTGAGAAAATTTCTGAAACAGAGGAATTATTTAGATCAATTTTTAT
The DNA here is from genome assembly GCA_013396775.1 of Cephalopterus ornatus. Taxonomy (NCBI): domain Eukaryota; kingdom Metazoa; phylum Chordata; class Aves; order Passeriformes; family Cotingidae; genus Cephalopterus; species Cephalopterus ornatus. Next base: position 56,371 of record VZRE01012774.1, on the reverse strand, counting down.
GAGTTTATCTATGTGTGGCCACCTTCTTCTAAAGAGTGGCAAGAACTTTCTAATAATGAATATATGAAAGTTCAAAAACGTCTCGCTAACAAAAATGACATATCATTTACTCGATGAACAGGAGAGCTGGGGCTCAAGGATAAGATGCAGAAGATGGCATAGAGAATTGGTAACCGAGTCCAGAATGCATCATTCGCATGGGTATCAACTTTGATTAGAGGACAGGGATGAAACCATTGGCCCATATGTTGGGCTGACAAAATATGTGGATTACCCAACCCTTAATACGGCATTTTGGGCATCTTCTTTGTAGCTGTTAGGACTAGAGGGAAACGAGTTGGCTGCTGAATAATAGACCTGAGGTTAAGTTCATTGAAAAGGACATGGAAAGCTACTGGACATGACATGAGGAATCTCCAAATGTGACAGAAATAACAAAAGAAGTCAAAAAAAGTTAGAGATGAATCCATGAGGAATAAATTGGGTCCACATGTAGTTAAGGGAGAGTTACGTAAGAAACAGAAAGACCTCACACATAATTGTAGGGAAACTTTGGGGAGCTTTTCCTCAGAAAAATGCAAGGGAAATCCTTGGAAGCACCTTGGTTAACATGTCAATAATACCATATTAGGCTGTGATTATCTTGGGAAAAGTATCTGATAAATACAGCTGTAAGAAACATGGTGAGTAGGAAAAGTAATTCAAGATAGGGAGGAGATAGGGAGGTGCAAAGACAGTGAAAAAGAGGATCAAGAAGTAAGAACGTGGTCGATACAATACTCAAATCCTGTGACAGATGATGTCTGGGGGTACATGCAGGGTAGCACTAGAATTGATCACTGCAGCCTAAATCATGACAATAAATCTCATCTGTATTTTTGCCAATGCCATGCAAATCAAACTTTCTTCTGACATCAGGAAGACTCGGGCGATCCTTACCAAGCTGGGTCCTCTTCCCAGCTGTTAGGCAAACATCTAGATGGATGGATCCAATGTCCTGGTGCCAAGATGTTACAGTCTGGCCCAAAAGCTCCACACTTTTGCTGTTTGTACACTGTACTTTTAGATTTCAAGACATTTTGCCCACAGGAATCCTTGCAAAGTCTTGATTCTTTGATACCTTGAGTTCATATCCAGAGAAAAACTACACGTTTTTCTTTAAGAGGTTTCTTTTAATTTCATGAGAAAAGAGGTGTTTTGGCAAAAAAGGTTTTACAAAAATAACATATGACTTCCCAAAAGCACTACAACAGATTACCAAAACTAGCAAGCATTGCTGTAGTAAGGGAACCTTTGTTACACCCATCAAACACAAACTCCATACAATTTAAATGAAATACTCATAACTTAAGTGAAATACAGAAAATAGGTGTTTAAGTTGCCCACAGGAGTAAAGGAAGAGAGATTAAAAGAAGAAAGAATAAAGAGAGAGAAGAGGGAGACATATTTACCACTCTGGAGGTCACATGTTGGCAGGTTAGGAGGGCAGAGGCCAAGGCAAAATGGGGATCATGTGCATGTCTGTTTATAGACTCTGGCTATTGTGGCCATCCCTCTAGGTGGGACCTTTGGCTCACTGCCACTCACTGTCCCCCTAAACCAAAGTGAGGGGTGCCACAGCCACTGAGAGGCTCCAGGGGGCGTGGTGTGGCTGGGCCACCAGGTGGACCTTATTGACATCCCAGCCACGTGGCTTTCCCTTCCATGTGCTCTCAGCCATCTCGGCTGCAGGCCTGGGCTTAGCCTTGTCCCCCCATTTCCTTCCACACACATACACCCCCTCACAATGTGGTTCTGACCCAAAATTAACTGATCTGGTGTCTAACACAAGGCATTACTGCCCACTTTAGTCTGGCAGAAGCAGCATCTGCCCACTGCCTCCTACCAGTATCACCAGCTGTATCCAAGACTGTGTCTGCATCCCACATCCATTGGAGGCATAGTTCATGCCATGTGAGACTAGTAATGAGTGAAAAGATAACTGAAGACTGTGAAATTCAATACACTCTTTTTTTTTTTCCTAGATTCCTATTAGTTTTCTACCACAACACAACTCTGCTCGTGATTTAGTCTTTTCTTCTCTCATCATTTGCAGTGTGCTTTTCTATGTCCTGCTGTATGACCAGCTTTCACACCGTACAAGAACCTGTAAAGTGAGGTCGGCAGTTTCTCATCGCTTCACTGCAAAAGGCTTTTTATTGCTCTGGATGAGACACTGGTCTGGATTTGGGATGTACAAATATAAATTCCGGTCATAAATGAAAGCTGTGGCAGTAATGTTTTTCTCAAGGGGCTCATTTCTGATGTGCTGCTGCTATGAACTACACCTGACATTTCATCTTTCTTCTTGACCTTAGTTTCCCTTCCTTGTTTGGAAACAAGGATATGAAGCTGCCTTGATTTAAGAAGGGACATACAATGAGAACAATTCAAGTAGTGTTATGTGTTGCTATATTTATTGCTATTTAATTTTCCCCTTGTGAGTCTGGACAAGCTTTGGGCAAAAAAGGTGGAGGGCTCTTTACGAGATAATGCTTGACGGTTCCTTATCAAGTAAGATCTTATCAGTGTGAATTTTGTTGGACTGCCAGCACTGTTTAGATAATATTTTAAAATGTAAACATTTTAGAAGAAGGATTTTTCCACAGAAATCATTCTAGTTGGACTAAAAGATTTACAAACAAAGAAAACTGGACAGGAAGAAACACAAGACTATTTTGTTTTCAGATGTGTTGCTGCTACCACCAGTTTCGCAAATTCCTGTGGGTCACATCCTGTGTGGTATTAGAGAGGACACAATTTAATCTTCTGCATAATGTATCTTTTGGGAATTTTTTGTTATTTCTCCCTCTGGTTTTAAATGGTAAAATTTCACTGATTTAAGAGAAGATGCTTCTGGTTTCCATCAAAAAAGTGAGCGGAGAATTGGACTTTTGACTTACAGCCCTTATGTTAGCTGCCTACTTTTGCTCAAGAAAATACGTACTAAGTAAGAGTTCATAATACTTTGCTATCTCTGTATCAGAAAAAAGATATTCCAGTATACACAAGACCATATTGTCATTTTTATGAATAACTTGATCCAGTTGTCCAATTCTAATATTATATAAGAAGTTTTTTGCGCATGTGTTTCTTCTTTCCCTTCTTTAGTTCTTAAATACTCTCTTGAGAACTACTTTGCATATTTTTGATATGTTTGTTGCTAGAATCAAAAAAAAAAATCGAAGGTAAGATTGTAGTTTTCAACTGGTATAAAAAAGTAATTAAACCTCACTGCCTTTAATCATAGCTCTAGGTCATTTCTCTAGGTAAAAATCTCAATAAACAACAAGAAAAGAAGAGGTGAGAGCCAGCTATGCTTCACTTTTGCATACTCAACAACATAAGGGCTGTCACTGGACAGTTTTTGCCAGAATACGGTATTGATTATAGCACATGTTTTCACAGAAGTTCTGCTCTTCACAGAAGGACTCATTTCCCTCAGTATTAATTTAGATGCAATGACCTCCAGGAACACTCTAACAAGAGATATATTTCCAATATGAATGCACAATAGTGTGTGTTGCTTTGGACTTGGTTTCATTCACACTTGACATAAATGTCAAATTGAAGCCCCATCTCTCTTCTTGAGTCTCAGGAAACAGAGGTTACACAGTCTGACAGCTGGCAGCCTGATTCACTGTCTCAGTGTCGTTGTGGAGTGGTGGCTTTTATTCTTCCTTTTATACTGCTTTCCTCTTGCATCTTTTTATTTTTCTTAGTTATATGGTATTTTGTCATTTGAAAACTGAATGACACATTAATTTCAAGCACTAATGGGAAACTTTCAACTTGAAATCTAGTCAATTTAAAGGAAGTTAAATGCAGTTTCTGCCAATGCACTTACCTTGAGACATCCTGCCGGTGTAACGGTTTTGCATTCACATTTTCCTATCTTTAAACTGTATTTCTTTTCCTCTATTAGTGTGTAAAAGACAAAGTCACTGAAGGATGATAGTGACAGAATGAATGACTATACAAAAGGTGCCCCCAGAATTCTCTCTATGCCATAAAGAGCAAGTTGAATTTTTTTCACATTTTTTCTTTTCCAAAGGAACTTAACATGCAAACCTTCTAAGAACACCCACTGTTCTTTCAGAGATTTGTTACAAAATTTAAATCAAACTTTGCTTTTTTAACAAAAAAAAAGAAATCTGTATAAACATAGTTGCAACAGAAAATATATGATCAGTCTTGGTACAAATAGTCCTTGCCAAGTACATGGATGAGAGAGAGAAAGGCAGATTTCCTAACCTTTTGCAGTGCCTGGCAGTAAAAGGTACTACTTCTAATTGTTTTAAACATTTTCAGAATTAAGTATGATTTTTATCATCCTTTTAATTAATTAATTAATTAAGCATTACATATTACCTTTGGCTGGATAGTGCTGTATGCAGCTAAGAGCAAATAAGTCCCTACAATCTGAGATATATTTATGCTATTTACATGGTTTTAAAGCCACGAGAGCTCCTGCTTTTTCAGTGCAGAGAATTCAGGAGCCACTACCCAAGCACTAACCGAAAATATGCTTCACAGGTTAACATTTCTCTTTGGGGATCTATTTATTCCAAAGATCCCACGCTACTCCCTGATGTGCTGCTTTTCTCTCTTCTATTCTAACTTGATTTCCAGTGTGATCATAGAGTTGCCTCTTTGCAAACATGAGGGAATACTGCAGAGATGGCCAAGAGTCATTAGCTTTCCCATAGGTAATGGAACAAAAGTTACATGTCCCAGGACAAAAACTTTAATTTATTTTAGTTTTTATTATTTTTTGGAGGGAATGCCTATGGACTTCAAGCTGAGATTTCACTGCATTGGGCACTTTTCAGCAAGTTGAACCACTGCCTACAGCTTTCTGTTCTTTCAGAACTAACTTATGCAAATTAAGAGATATCAGTACAACCCTTTACATGTAACCAAAATTCTTTTTTTTACCTCAGATTCTCTTGAATTACATCTAGGGTAAACTATCCTACAATAAAACAGTTTCCTTCTAGGGTTTGTCTACCTACAGAATATAGACATAGAGGTAGTAGGATCATGGATCACTTGCCAGCTTAAGCCCCAAAGCATCAGATGATTGAACCTACAAATAGAAAATAAGTCAACAAAAAGAAATGTATTTGCCTAAATTAGTAGTAACATCAGTCCTAAACCTAATGACCTCAAGACATGCTGCAATAAAGTAATGAATGTACATCTTTGTACATCTCAAGTAATTCTCGCAGTTTATCCACTCTTTTGTTTCTATTCCAGACACATCAGGAATTCTCTGTCCTACTTCATTTTCCCTCTGAGAATGAAGAGAGCATGCTGACTTTAACCACAAAGGCTCAGATCGCACACAATTTGCTTGTCAACAACGATGCCCTGCAACTAACAAGTGCTCTAACATATTTCAGTGACTCATCTCTCACATGATGATAAACATTTAATGCAGAAAGATGTGAGGATTTTAGACAGGCGTATTTTCACTAACTTATTTTTTGTTTCTTTGGCTTTCTTGCTTTTTAAATAAATCCAGCCAGTAGTTACCATAAATCAGTATCTCTCTCTTTATCAAAGCTTTAGCAGCTCAGGGCAATGATAGCTTTTGCTTTACTTTTTGAATCTTCTGACAATCAGCATAGGGAAAGAACAGTGGATTCTCCCTTTCCTTATTTTTTTTCAGTTGGACGGAGGAAAATATAGCAGGCTCTGAAAATGAAAAACTTTCTCAGGTCAAAATTTGTCCTGATTCATGTGGCATTCCTTATAAGCAACTTAAATATAGATAGAATGGCCTTCAGCAGAAGAAGAACCTGGAGTAGGTTGCCAGTTAAAGAGCCTGACGTTAACAGAAGGCACAAATCTGTCTCACTGGATCACAGCAATAAGCATCATGCTCTGTGTCAGGAGATGGTAAGAAAATGAGAGAAACATCACAGAACTTAGACAGTTACTATCCCCTAAAGCCAGGCATATTGTAAACCACAAACTATAAAAGTTTTGTACCTTGTCAGCATTTCTAATTTGAGAAAATTATGACTTACAGTCTATAATTGCCTTTTGTCAATTGTCTTTTGAAATGTTTGCTAAAGCTAATAAGACAACTTCTCCCAGGCACAGAGAAGAAAAATTCCACAGAATTAAACATTTGAATGACTGTTACATACTGGTTTCCTGACAATTGCATTTTTCAAGATTTTGGATTTTAATTCTAATTTTTATATGAAAAATGTTTTTTTATCCCATCTCTCTTGGTCTGATCTCTTCTTACTTCTCAGGATTCCCCAACTGTTTGAATCAAAATTTTTCATCTAACCAGTTGTGAGCATTCGTTAAATGACTGTGTTCTTTTCACATTAGATAATCCAGAATCAGCAGTGAACTTGGACTTCTTAAGAATTCCAAATATAGTGTGCAAATCTTATTTTAAAAAAACTAAGAAGTCCCACAATCTTCTTATCCTTCTTAGGCTGAAAACATAGGAAAACAGCTCATATTTTGGGCTGGGTTACTGGTTGGGTAATAGAAAATCTGGAGATCTGAATTAAAAGAAAATGCACTCTCAGCAAAATATTAGAATAGTTAATATTAATTGTATCTGCTTGGATCACACGCATTATTTGCCTAGACCAAACTATATCTTTCTGGCCAAGAGTTTTGTGTCTGATTCTGCTCTTCTTAAAACTTGAATGGCCAGAGGTATGGTGGTCATTACGGAGCAGCCACCTTCCCTCTTCCTGAGAATAGCATCAAACTTGTACAGCAGTTAGTTCTGAAAGGGGCAGGAGGAGTGTATTTAATCACTTGAAGGATCACTTCTGTTTGTCCAGCATCCCTCTGTTTTTAACTGTGCTTTGACTTTTTTAACTATATTGTTTGAGGGGTTTTAAATACAGTTTCTTGCTCCTGTTTATGGTTCATGTTGGGTTTATGCCTACAACTCTTTTAGAGAATCATTTTTACCATTTATTTTTATGGACTAACCATAATTAGAGGCATGATCTTCATTCTGAAAGTTTGCCTACCTTTACCCCAAAAAGCCCAAAGTTGGTCTCTGGGCAATTCCTAGCCAACAACCATGTTGTATTAGACTGTCACATTATTCACAAGGCATTGTGTCTTCTACTTTGTGTCAGTCTCCTGCAAAAAGAGGGAAAAAGCCCCACAAGAGCCACGCAGCAGAGACTGCAGGGCTGCAGAGGAGAGGAGAGGCAACTCAAAATCGGGAGCAACCATAAAGCTCCTACTGTTTGCATGAAAGTGGTATGTAGGTATGGAATATCATACTATACTTCTTCACTTAAAGTCTCTCCCAAGGTAAGAGTGACCTGGTTGTTATTCTCCTGCTGACACAGAAGCCCAGCAGTGCAGATTTTAGTGCCGGTACAGACTATATGTTTGTGATGCTGTGTGTGGAACCAGGCAGAACAATCAAATCAATGGAAAGGTTCATGCTGGCTTCTGTATAATAGTATTTCCAAAAGCAGAATTAAGAAAAGTTTGCCTACTTTGCCCTATTTCCTATACTCTTAATTATTTTTATGTTATTAATGATTTTTCATGATCTGTCAATTTTGTAGCCTCTGGAACGGTCTTTTATTTATACTCTAAATTCAGTGCTGGAGACTCAGGAGCACTAGCAGCAATGAAGATTATAGGTTAATGAATTATATAATTTTAATGTTATTTTTATTTTATTTCAAATTATGGAGTATTTCTCAGTTTCAAGTCTCCTTGACAAGACATAATTAATGCAAAAAATGCCTGTCCAGCTCCAGTCTCTCTGGAATTTCTAATTAAAAAGCTGACTCATGGGCTACACTGGTGCATTTACAGTAAGACAAATCAAGAGTAACTCAATTGTTACTGATTTACATACTTCAAGTTTACAATGGTGTATGTGAGAGCAAAAACTTGCTCAAATCCCTAATGCACTTTGTTTTATGTAAGCCATGCCACACATTTATAGATCTCTCTTTCTAAGTCATTTAAGTGATAGGGTATTGCAACAGCATGACTTCCCTACACAAGCCATAAATGTTCTTAAATTGATGTTGTGGAGTGTTTCTGAAGTAAAGAGGGAATACGCCATTCTGAATTCCGTTGTGTTAGTTAAAAGTTAGAAATGCATCGTCAGTGACCACACTGAGGGAGATGCTACCTGCAGGTGCCTTGGACTTTTAAAAGGGCTAATGGCTTTCCCCCAGAAGCTCTGCTGCCTCTTTGTCCATAGCAGCTCTGTACCCTTCCACCCCAGCTGTCGTGGCACTGCTGTCCCACAGCCTCTGTGGAGGCATTTTCCCTTTGCTGTTCTCTTTCTATTTCCTTCCTCCCATTTTCCTCATGTTGTTATTCTCATGTCTTTTTGCCTGCATATATAAATATGGTAAGTGCTCGCCACAGCATGAGAATCATCCCTTCTTTACCTCCTTTTCCTCTGCTTTTGTTGTGGCTTTTGAGTTATTTTAAGGACCTGAATAACACAGAAGCATTAAGCCGAGCAGCCATTCAGAGTTTAGCCTCTGTTGCTAATCAAAATATGCTTCAGCATTGTAAGCAGGAGCAAAGAATGGAGGTTTGAGTGGGTCCTGGAGAACAATACACAGTTACTGTGACAAAATATTGTAGTGACACCCACTGCACTGAATAAGAATGCAGGAGACAGTGTTCATCTGGAACTTCTTATTGTTTCTCCTCCTCTTTTTTTCTCTCTTTCTCTCCTGTTGATTTTGTATTTTCTCTAGAAGTAAATTTCAGCCTTGTAACTAATGAATAACACCAGGTACAAAGCCTCCCAAGAAATCTTTATGAGTATGAACTTATCTCAACCTTGTTTGTGCAACAGAGGCACTATAAATCAAAAAGACTGAAAATAATAGCCTACCCAGTAAGACCATGCCTATACTAAGCAGCACAGAAGTGTCTGGGACTGTGTCCTGACCTTGAGGCCAACTGTCAGGACTGGTCAGTGTCCGTGTAGACTCTTCCACACAGTCAGTGTGGCTACACCTGTTCTTCCTGCTGGGAACAGCTCTGCTGTGAGCTAACAATGACTCGGACACCCTAAAGTCCATCACACAGTGATTCAGCTCGACCACACAGTGGACATCAAGGAGTCACTTCAGTCATACAGACACATCTGTTGCCAGCTGAGCTACCCGTATAGTCAAAGGCAACCTCATGGGGCAGGGAGAGATCACAGAGGGCTGTGCAAGACACCATCCTGAGTCAAAGGACACCTTGAAGGACACCTGATACCTACGTGTGAGACATAGGGCACTCATAGCTGGTCAAGAGTAATTCTTTAATTTTTACCCAGTGTTCTTTAGATCTGACTGCAGCAGGAGCTTAGAAGCCTGTGCTGTGATTCAGTTGCCAACATTGACAGCCAGTGGGAGGTTTGTTTTGTTGTGGGGTATCCCGGAGACTTTCTTTTTTGGATAACTACATGAAGTGCACGAGTAAACTTTCTGCCTTAATCTTGATTTGAATCCTGCTTTTGGGCACTGTGATGATGAATGACTGCAAAAGCCTTAAATATAGTGAGTATTTTTGTGGCATTTTTCATGGAAAGATGTTATTCTGCATGAGTAATTATACATGGTATAAATGGCCTCTACATTCTAACAAAAACCAGAGAATTTGTACATTAATTAACAAACTGAAGTTAGATAAAGTCTGGCTATGTCTTCTTTGATATTTCATCCTATGTACTAACTTCACACCATGAGCACATGAATAAAGGTATCACAGACTAAATAAACAAAGCACGAAAGGCTTTTTAAAAAATCTTTATCTTGATAGTTTGTTCCATTAAGCTTTGCTGCTAAATTCAAATAATCCTTCAGATATTACAACTCATACCTAGGGATATTATTGTACACCTTAAAAACCTGAGCATATAGCTGATAGCAGATCAATAATTTCATAATTACTTTTTTCCCAGAATGCTCTAATAGCTTAATACTAGAAGTAAACTACACGCATGCACACCCTGCTTTCACCACGCTTTTCATTTACCAAAAGGGATGTCAGAGAATTTTTATTGTGCTCTCATATGCAAGGTTGTTGAAAGAGATTGAAAGATGAAGGGAGAGGAGATCATGAGAAATGAGGAGGATTATAAAAGACTTAAAAATAAGCTTCAATTTCATTGAAACAGGTACCTGTATTGTTTGGCTTTAAGGAAGTTTTAAACCCTTATCTTAAGGGTCCTTGTCACTGCAAAATGAACTGATCTCACAATGATTCAATCCTGAGCATAACGTTCCTGAGCTCGAGAGCTCTGCATTTGGTGTCTGTGTCATGCAGGTTTGAGAGATAATAGGCAGCTCCTGACAGACCAGCATCCTCTCGGAGGTGTCCTAGTGAAAGTTTTCTGAACTCTCTTTTTGAGCTTTGAGTGAAATACAACATGAAAGAATAAAGAAGAGTAGGAAATGGAGGAACTTGAAAATATAAAGAGTTAGAGGCAATGAATATGAAACAGAGGAAACAGAAGCTTGAAGAAGTCAGTGGTAACGAGATGAATGGATGATATGCAGGTTCTGGAAACCATTGTTTATCCTGGAAAACAAACCAGGTAATTTCACAGTAAGGAGGCTGCTATGCTGTTAAGTTTTTGGAGGTTATGCCTAGCTATGCTTGGTGAACCTCCAGAGCTCTGCTCAGAACTATGGTACTTTACAGTTCTGCTTCAGCAGAAGAGGGAGCTGCTTGAGCTCCCTATTCTCAAATCACAGTCACATCAATAGATTAGTTTCATTCTCATTCCCATTTCATTTCCCTTGGTACCTTTTGGTGAACTCCAGTGACTATGAGGAAAAGGGATTATTTACACGGTCTAGATCCAGGTAGAGATCAGGCTCTGCAAATGTTTATTTTATAGTCTGCAAATTCATTGCCTTTTGTGACTTCCATTAAACCAAACAGTGATTAGCAGTCATGTTATTAACCTATTATGTCACCTATCATATAGATAATATCAGCCTGGATAGTACCTAAAAGCTTCAGGCTCATTTAGTATGTTGAGTTTTTTTCTCTAATGAAGCAATAAAGGTGTTTACAGGATTTCAAGAATCTCAGTAGATTAATCATTCAAAAGAAAAGTTTGATGATTCCACCAAAGGTTTAGTGATTGCTTAGTAAAGTTAAGAAAATTGTTTCCATTTAGCATTTCTTTCTGATTTGTAAAAATGACCATTTTCTCCTGAAAACTTGATTAGATAGAGAGCTACTTTTAATTAAATAGATAGTAGAAAGCAGGTAAATAGGGAAACCTAGAAGGAAACAGAATGCTTTCTCCTTATAATATTCATAAGAAGATTCTGTCCTGGTACTAATGAATTATGGTCTTGTTTATTTATTTCTGAAAAATAGGAAAATTTGCTGGGAAATCATATTATTACGAGTCATAGGGTCAACTGGCTTGGAAAAGACCCCCGAGATCATCAAGTCCAACCCTTGATCCAACACCGCCATGGTTACCAGACTATGGCACTAAGTGCCACATCCAGTCTCACCTTAAAAACCTCCAGGGACAATGAATCCACCACCTCCCTGGGCAGCCCATTCCAATGCCTGATTACCCTCTCTGTAAAGAATTTCTTACTAATATCCAACCTAAACCTTCCCTGGCACAGCTTAGGACCATGACAGAGCTTAAGTCACAATACTTTGTGGGAAGTAAAATTTTATATCTGAATCAGAGTATTTTCTCATGTCCACGACCTATTCTGGAGAACAGCAAGTAAGTTATGATCCATCTGTAACCTATTCTTAATAACAAATGTTACCAGCAGCTCATTTTGACAGAGTATGGGAAATATGAACAAGCAGTTCAAAACTGGTCAGAAATGGAGTAAGATTATGTCTCTCTATTTTTCTCTATAGTTTCTCTTGAATTTCATTATTTGATTTTTTTATAGCAGTGTTGTTTGCTTTAAAAAATACAGAAAGATCTATGGAGGAAGGACTCTTGAAATGCCATTCATGTTCCAAAAGGGGGAAACTTTGCATTTTCATTTTATAAATCTCAGCTTTGAACAGAACATAGTCTTCTGGGTAAGAGAGAAAATGTTAAAAGCAGACAAAAGAAATAACCTTAAACATTACGAAGTTCCAGTTTGCATTTGAACTTGTGCCTCAGGCTTTCATTTTATATTTAATACTGTTTCCTGGGTCTAATTTCTCCAAAGAAGGAGTGATGAAAGATAAAGAAAGAGACTCTATAACACTGAAAAGGTCTGCTCGTGGTTATATCTATTGATTAAGTAGCTCCCTCTCTGTGAAGTTCGTTTGCTGTGAACTCCTGAAGAAATGAGATGTTTCAGATCCAGAACATTCTCAGGTATTACTGATGGGTACCAACAATGGGAGTTTACTGCTCCTGACTTGCTTGTCCTTCCCTCTTCTTACATTTTCTCTCCAGCTCTCCATACACATGCAGAGACTGATCTCAGGAGAATGGAGCGAGTGGCGCAAAGTGAATGTTTTTGTTCCTTTCACAGATTTCTACCCCATCTTTGAAGACAAGTCACACGTGGTCTGTGAAGAGGTTCTGCTGCTGTTACTTCAAATGCATTTTAAGCATTACATGAAACACATCCTAAGTGCTACTTAAAACACATCTTAATCCCCAAGTTGTTGAGGACATTGACACTTTCACACCCATGTAAGTGGGGCAATCAACCCTTATGGCTTCATATTGAAGCAGAATTCTGATTTATATTCCTCATCCTGCAGCTACTTTTCCACTTTTGAAGAACTTCTGACTTTGCTTACCTCTCCACAAAAAGGGTTATGACAGGAATTTCTTGTCATCAAGACAAGTAATGTGGCTAATTAACTTATATTTACAATGTCTTTTTTATGGCACTTGTATGAAAAACCTTACATTGCTGTTGTAATGAGTTTGCTCTCTTCCTATCAACTGCAAATGAAGCAGTGGCTGTTTAATACTGAAGCATATTTCTACTCTTAATTATGGGCTAGATTATTATCACTCTCAGCCCAGCTTGAAGGTACTCTCTTCTTTGCAATATCCATTTCTCAGGTTTGTGCTGTTAGGTTCAGCTAATTTATTTTTGTAATTGGAAAGGAAGTGAGTTTGAGGAGGCATCACTGTGCTTCATCTTGCCCATCAGGGCTGAATAGCTTGTGGTCATTTGAATGTGTTAAGTATCCCGGAGTGCAGTCAGGAAAAGCACTGTAAAATGTAAATTGCATTGCAATGAAAATGTAGCAGCTGTTAGGAAGAGTGAAGAACAGGACTGAAATGCAGGTGAGCCTCAGCTCAAAGGCTGTGCTCAGTGCCATGAGCCTCTCAAACCGGGCACTAATCCATTTCTGACTCCTACTATTTGCAACATCCTATTTCCTTCGTATTATCTGGAAGTTAATTACAGGGCCCAGCAGCTCTTTTGGCTCACTAATATTTCAGTGAAAAGTATTGAGGCATTATGAGACTGGTTGCAAGGGAGATTATCAAGAGTCAGAGAAGTGTAATAATCAAGGGATTTCTTTGTTAATAAAGAACTCAATGAAAAACAAATTAGTTAACAGTACACTGAGTTGAAATCTTGCTGATGGCAAATTTTGAAATTAATTAAAAAAAAACAAACTCAAAGACATTTTAAAGTTTACCATAGCACCAAAATTATGCAGAAAATTTGTAAAAATTTAGATCTCCAATTCATCTTTTTAGGTGTGCAGATGAACCTCCTTGGTATAACACCTGAACGCTTCTGTCACACTATTTTAAAAGTCAGAAACCAGAAGCCATGGTGTTTGAAATTAAAAACTCAATGAATTTGTCATACTAAAATCCACGTTTATCCACAATTGCATTACATCTTACTATGACTGCTTAGGAATCATGTTAAGGAGAAGCCATGCCCTGTGCGTTATCTACAGATAGGACAAGCACAATGTGGCTGCACATGCTCCTGGTATGTCAAGAAATAGGCTGCCAGTTCTGCAAGATGCTCAATGTGTGGCACACCGAGGTGGGGCAGGCACAATGGGCTGGCATTGGTAGAATAATCCCTACAGCACACAACTTTCCAATGTGAACTGAAATCTAGATCCTCTGTCTCCAAGCAGTAGCTGGGAATCTGTATCATCCTGCTCTTTGCTGACTGAAATACGTGACCCAGAGGGACAAACTTTCCCTCAGCAGCTATCGAGGACCTTGTTCTCACACTGGTTTTCTCCAGAATCGAGTAGTTGTCCTCTTGCCTACTAATGTATATTTCAGCCAACATGATGCTTTGTAAGCTCAATAGACGAGAGCTCACTTTGTATTAGTGTTTGCGTTCCCAAATGAATCATTCACATGGCAATGGTAATGCAGCATAAGAAGAATTGTTTCACATTTGCTTTCCTTCGTGTACTCTGTTCATGGATCTTGTGAAGGTTTACATTGTATGCATTCAGCATGAAGTCATGCATCAGTGCCAGGGCATTTCCTTGATTCTGCCTATTACGCTTTTCAAAGTAATAATAGAATACACATGCCTCAGGAAAACAGATGTATCCTCATAAACACCAATCAGGAAGGGAAGCGTCTTTTCATCTTGATAATTCTAACCATAAGTGCCAAAACATCGTGGGTTGGGTCCTCAAAAATCATAAGCATGTCTTAAAGAACACAAGAATAGGAAAACTTGTAATATCTTGATTTTTTTCCTTTTTTTTTTTTGTCTCTTTTTGCTTTGAGTATTGAGATATACTTGGGATATATTTTCAAACTTTTTTTTTCAACCATGAAGGATAAAAACTTGGTTTTATTGAAAGAAAAACTTTCCAATACTTCTGCACATATTTCCAACACAAAGTCAGCTTTGAATAAATACATTATTATTTATTTTGACCTTCATACTAAGATCATAATGGCAAGGGATCTGTCATTTTTTTTGCAGGCAAAGAAATATGACACATAATAAGCAAATCAGGGTTTTGTAATGAAAACTTCTTTCAGCAAGACATGCAATTCCCATACAGTCTCCTGAAAATGCCATGTAGAGGTGAGTTCATTTCACCTAATCCAAGTTTGTTGTTTGGGATCTGTAATTGAAGAGATTCATATCACCTAATTCTATCTGTCTTGTAGGTGTCTAGCCTAAATAAGCTGTTAAGTCTTCTCTTATGGTTAATGGAGGGTGACAGGAACCTCCAGACTGCAATTCAATCCACCTGTCATAGGCACCCGTCCTGGGGAAGAGCAAGTGTTTCCACAGCCTCCCCTGATTTTACAGGAAGCTTGAGAGAACTCATTCCCACCAGTATTTTTCAGACAGCTGAGGTCAGTTTTGAGGGAACCCACCACAAATCCCTTTCCAAGCACCACTGCTCCCATCTGAGAGCTGAATTCCCAGTCAGAACCTGAACCAAAACCTGGTACTTGGTAGTTAAAATGGAGCCAAACTTTTGTGCTTCTATGCATTTGACAGCTTATGAAACAATTTAGTTTGTAATACATTTGCTTAAATGAAAACCTGATTAATTCCACTGTACTGACTTATTAGAACTAATAGGTTTTGTTACATGTGTTGCAATTTAGGCATTGTTAATTATTCAGAGCTGAATATCACAAAACATTTGTCATGAATATTTGCACACATTTTAAACAGAATTGTCCTTGGCAGTGTTTGCAACAGTTAAATATTTGATTTTCATGTATATTTGTGTGAGACAATTTTCTTTTCACGAATATCAGCAGAAAGTGAATCTCACATGAAAATCCACACAAATATTTATTTAAGAAAATACTTGTACCTGCAATACACTTGCCAGCATCTTTGAGAATCAGTGAAAGGAATAGTCATGCAACTGGCAAAGCCATTTGAAATATATTAATAATTTCTGTAGATGTCACCAGGAAGAAGGTGGGAACAACAGTCATTGTGTAGCGCTGCATTCAAGTGAAAAATGCCTCAATAGCCATTTGGTAATATCTAAATCACATAATAATCCAGAATCTCCACATTTAGGGAAACAAGTCTGGATCTCCTAGACTGACCTGCCACTGGGACATCCACTGGGACTACACAGTACACTGGGGCCCTTCTCTGCAGTGGTACCAGCTATATATCCTGTTGCCTGGAGTGAGGTTTCCAGTGTTTCCACATGAGAAAAAA
The DNA here is from genome assembly GCA_013396775.1 of Cephalopterus ornatus. Classification (NCBI taxonomy): domain Eukaryota; kingdom Metazoa; phylum Chordata; class Aves; order Passeriformes; family Cotingidae; genus Cephalopterus; species Cephalopterus ornatus. Next base: position 40,202 of record VZRE01012774.1, on the reverse strand, counting down.
GGAGTGGGGGGAATACTGAACATGTCAGAGAGTGACAGCGTTTGACACCAGTCTTTCATATGGCGCAATGGTTGATATTCATCCTGCCAAACTCTGGATTTCCATGGCATAGGTATTTGCACCTAACCTCGATTACTCTCTTTAAAGTGAATAGAGAAAATCGACTTTCATACCCAAACCTGTAGTGAACCTTAGGAAGAAGTGAGTTATATTTTTTAAGTGTATCTACAATTCAAATCTTCAATTACACAATCAATTGACTCAAATTTCATCACTGCTTCGAGAACCTGTTGCCTTCTCCATATAAGCCGGTTTGAATATCCTTTTACCTGAGCATTTTGTCTTCCAAGACAACCCAAGGTCAATTTGGGGATAGGAAGCCTCAGAGACAATTTCGTATAAGCAATATGAGTTTGTGGTGGACATAGCTCTCAAGTCCAATCGAACAGGTGTCAGGTCCAAACCACCTTGCAGAGTGCAGAGCACATACCATTATCCTCCTGACATTAAAACACCATTCCTCATGGCACAGCCACTGTGTTATTTTGGTCATTTTGAATTAGGACAAAATCACACAAATAATCACAATCTTCTAGGGCCAGGTGCTCAAATGTGTGGAAGTGGACTGTTTGTGCTTAAACGGGCAGCTGTGAGCAGCGTGGACACGATACAACCTGGCACCAAAGTACAACACTCTTCAGATGTATGAGTGGGGTTATTACTCTCCATTTTTAATAAAGGGATTCTAGACATCTGCATTATTAATATCTAAGGATAGGTGAGATAATTCCCTATTGCTTTGGATGTGATACCTCTGTTTCTGCCTGTTCAGGAGAAGAAAAACCATTAGGAAAGAGATCTGGCCAGTAGGATGAACCAGCAGCTGTTGATTGAGGAATGCACTGGCAGTTTCTCAGGACTAAAGAGAGCTGGTGGGTGAATCCAATGCCTGCTGCTCTTTGAGCTGGTGCCTGGACCAATAAACCTCCTGTTAAAATGAGCCTGCTGTGACTGTTTTGTTGGTATTTTTAATTTAAACAATAGCTAATTAAATATGAAAGCAATTAGTATTTCTGTTCAAACAGCTGTCATGTAATGTCTGGTGCTGCAGTTATGATTCCTCAGCAGCACTGCAAATGGTTTAGAAGCAAAGACTTTTGGGGAGGGAAGGGGAAATAGAGCAATATTTACTATGGGCATTGAAAACCACTAGCAGGTGCATTTAGCTTTTGCTTCTTCAATTTACAAGCATGTGGGATGCTTATAAATGCAAATATCTTTTGGATTCTGGTGGAACTTTAAGTAAGATTAAAATATACATGAAGGAAAGAAATACAGTTGCTGATGTTATCTTCCAGCTTTAACTGTGGAAGATTTTCCTCTGCAGAGTCTCAAAATGTCAGTGATGAACGAAAGTATCATGGTCTTCTTCCACTCTTGACGTTCTTCATACAGCCCTGTTTGATGATAGCAAAATAAAGGAGGACAGTAAGGAACTAATGAGGTATGAACTCAGCTGGAATTCCTGTTTTTCTCTTGGCAGAAGACTGCAGTTTGCATAAGGGAAAGCGAAAGCACTCTCAGCTTTCATACACTTCCTACCCTACCCTGCAAGGTAGTGAAGCATCAGAGTTCTCCGGGGATGTGGTTTTACTGAAGACACCCTGGCAGTGACAGGATGGGCAGTAGCCTGGATGTGGGCAGTGGATGTTGCTCCTTGTGTGTGCCCTGGCAAAGTGCATCTCCTCTTTCACTCCTCATAGTCATGTTTATTTGTCCCTGAAGCCCAGGGGCTGTGGTGCAGCTGCAGGCATGTATGTGTGACAGCAGTCTGGGGGATCCACACACCTTCTCTGTGCCAATTTTGTCCAACGTTCCTGCTTTGGAGAGAGCCCTTTGCATCTTTTAAGAAGCCCAAAGTTATACAACTGCTACATCTACTGTTAGGGTCTGTGTCCTGACCCACTGGAGCTGTACGCTTACCACTCATTACCTGTAGTTCACCCTGTACTTTTGTATTCTGAGCTGTTAAGTGTACTTGATCAGATATTTTTTTCACAAACTATTGACAAGGGTTCTACAATATTTTAGGTTCTTACTGATATTATCATGTCTTTCTGTGTTGAACCATCTACTAACTTAATGATGCAGTTAAACAGAACTTCCATCACTAAAAATTCCGTTCTTGCACAAAAATATGGGGAAAAATATATTCCTAAAGCCGACCTCTAGTCTAAATCAGCACAGTTTCCTACAAATTAGAAGCTCGATTTCATTTACTGTGACTGAGAACCAAGTCTACGTCTGGCTTTGGTTGGCAAGTATACAAAAGAACCTCATTACTTCCAAGTTTTTTATTGTGAATAAATAATTGGCATTAATCTATGTTCAGTCACCTTCTATACATTATTAAACACTTGTTTACTAAACAACCTTTACAGTTTAAAAACAGCAACCAAAAACTTCACTGAAAAATGCATCACATCTCAGTATAAAATCAACCCAAGGAGTTTAGAGGTAAGGTGAGTGAAGTTCATTTAATTAAAAGATTGCTGGAGGGGAGACATTGGCAGATCAATTTTTTAAGGTTTGTGGAATTATGCACTGATATGCAAGTTTAAAGCTGCTGTCTCTGATTGCAGAATATAACAAATGGGAAACATTATATATTTATGAGTCATTCAATATCTTCCCCCCTGTTTTCAACTCATTTATTGGAAAAGAAAAAATATCCATTCAAAGTTGTGACAGCCCGAGTTAAACAGACATTACCAAAATATATATAAGAAGGTGTTAACGTACTTTTCAACATGAAATTCTAATTGAAACTTCCACACAGTGGGAAGCCAGGGAGTAAGTTTATGGCCTGGGGACATGCAGAAACTGCTTTATAAGAAATTGCCTTTTTGATAATGAATATTAACTGATTATTTTTTAGGTCCATAATTTATTGAATAGGCTTCTACCATTTATTTGTACTTGGGGAATTTTCAGAACTTTGTGAAACTTTGAACCTTTTACTTCCTTGTTAAGGGGTATATGTAAAAAGTATACTTAGTGGAAATGTTAAAAAAAAGTTTAGTAACAAAGAGTCCTTTTAACTAATCAGTAGTCTGAGGACTAGAGATCTGCCAATACATATTGTTAAGCTGCAACACATTGAGATAGAAAAGCTTTGGAAGATTCTTTAAAGTCTGCAACAATAATAATTGTGAAAAATGAAGTATCTTGGAATTTTAAATATTTGCACCATGATCATATAAATGGCCTTTTATGGGTTCACATAAAACCATGTTATTTTTATTAATATTACTATTGTTGTTTATTATTATTGCAGCATAACACAACACTTACTCTAGTTAAAGGTCCCTTTGCATTTCCATTACATATCCCATTTTTGGAGGGGTTTATTACTCAGACATTAAAATTCTCCACAGGCTAGAAATTGGCAAAGGAGTTCACAGTCTAAAGTAATCTATTTAATGGAAAAAAATGGAACAAAATTAATCTGACTGGTTGGGGAAACTCATGACTCCACTAAGTAGTACCTAAAGTTTGTTTATTATAATTCTCTTTTTAAATAGCTCTTGTTGTCTGGAAGCAAAGCCATGAGCCTATTCCATTGGTCCTGATTCAGTTTTTGCCTGGGCACTAGTGATTTGTATCTATTCACACTTGTTTCAAAACACTTGTTTTGAATTGATGCCACCTCACATTAGGTTCACATATCTGAATTTTGATTATGCAGGACAACAAGATATTGGACCTCTTGAGTTATGGCCAGTGGGCATGCTAAAACTCTACTTCACAAGTTTGTCTATCATACCAGTTGGAACACAGGGCAGAAATCCCAGAACTAGAGCTTTATCCAGTCTTAAAATCCTCCAAGGACAGAGATTGTAGAGCCTCCATGGGCTCTGTTTCAACACTGACCTCCCTTTCAAACCATCTCATTTTGCGAATGAAGTTCAGCTCCCTCAGCCTCAGTACTAAAGCAAGTGCTCCGGCCCCCAACCATCCTGGTGGCCCTCGACTGAACTAACTGCAGTATATCAATGTCTTTCTTTTATTATAATGCCCAAAAGTGGATGCAGATTTGGGCTGACAAGAGCTGAGGGGAAGAGGATAATCACTTCTCTCAGTCTCCTGGCTGTGTACATGCTCATGCAGCCCAGAGTGTTGGTGGCCCTTGTTGCTGCTTTGGTCCCCTGGTGGCTTGTGCAGCTCCCTGTCCCTCTGTCTCCATGAGGTCTTGTCTGTATAGCAGCTATCCAGTTTCTGGGATTGCAAGGAGTTATTCTTTTCCAGACATTCGACTTTGCACTACTTGTTGAATTTCACCGGGTTTCTGTCAAGCTATTTCTCCAGTCTGCCCAGGTCCCTCTTGAAGGCAATCTGGCTCTCAAGCACACCAAAGAATTATAGAATGGTTTGGGTTGGAAGAAACCTTATAGGTTATGGAATCATGGAATGGTTTGAGCTGGAAGGGAACTTAAAGATCATTTCTTTCCAACCCCTCTGCCATGGGCAGGGTCACCTTTCACCAGACCAGATTGCTCAAAGTTCCATTCAACCTGGCCTTGAGCACTTCCAGGGGTGGGACATCCACAGATTCTCTGGACAACCTGTTGCAGTGTCTCACCACCCTCACAGTAGAGAATGTCCTCCTTATATCTATTTTAAACCCACCCTCTTTCAGTTTTATTGGCTCTTTTCCGCAAACTTAATGTCATCTGTATATTTGATAAGCAGCCATTCTTCCAGATCATTGATAAAGACTTACTTAAGTCAAGACAAATAATGCTTCTCTCTGTTTATCCACAAACCCAGTCATTTATTTTATCACAGAAGGTGCTCAAGTTGCTCAAGCATATTTTACCCTTAAGAAATACATTCTGACTGCTGTCTGTAACCTTCTCTTTCTGCCCAGGGCTGGCTCAATGATTTTTCTAGGGACCAAAGTGATGGTGACTGTCTGTTCCCAATTGCCCCTTTGGCTTTTCATAAATGTGGGAATGTATGACTTTTCTTATTTATAAAAATGACCACATAAGAACTATTGCGCCAGGCTACATCTGTAACACAGGGACTTAACTTTGAAATGCAATATATATTTCTTTTTATGTAAATATAATTGTAAGGAAACAAACATTTTTCTCTGTTTTGCAGGAAAGAACAAGACCACAGTATGTGACTGGGATCTCTCAGACTATTAGAATATATATAACAAGCACCAAGTGAGTATGACTGATGACAATGACAGTCATACTCCTGGACCCAAAGTACCTTCACAAATTGGAAATAAATTTACATTTGTGTATCAGAAAATCTATTTTTGTATGTGTGTGCATGCTTGAAATACTTTGCTTACTGTCATTTAAAGACGTTATTACACCAGTAGGAGAAGAAGCCATTTTTTCCGGTTTTGGATCTAAGATCATTGGATTGAATGAAGTTTCTGGCTCAAGGGGTACAGCCCCTCCGTGTCACAAGCATCACATCATATCATCACTTTCATAATGTAATCAAACTCTTACATTATTTTACATATATTCAGTGGATTTGATTTATTTTCCTTTCTTTTCACAATCTTCCTTGTGTGTAAAGACTGTTACATGAGCTGGGGTACAAATATCTTTGGCTTAGTCAGTAGCTCTTTCCTTCTGTTCCAATTTCACCATCTCTTTCTTCAAGGCAGGTGAATAATCATCTGAACAATGTTCTAGATGAACATTCTTTTGTGCCTCAAACACTGATGTAAATGTTTTCTTTTCTTTCTTAGATAAACCTGACCTGTTATATCATATGGCATTATTTCGTTAAAATTTTCCTGTGATTGACCATAATTCCAAGGTGTTTTCCTTCCTCTGTGTTTTCTAGTTAATGGTTCCTCACCGTTAGAAAGAAAATCTTCCTGTTAACTAAGCACACTCCCTTGCACTTTGTACAAATTTACAATTAATATCTCATATTTCTTAGAACAGTCTTCAAGCTCCTTTTGGAGCTTCTAACATTGTGCATTACCAGTAGACTTATGCCATGATCAGTAATAAAGATATTATGATCAATTTCTTAAGCATTAGTTCTGGGAAAACCTCAAGAATAATACGTGACTCAACTTTTAAGTCATCCTTGACCTGTAAGAGTCAATAATACTTTTTCACTACCCTCTTATAGTGTCCCATTTGTTTATATCTAATTCTTATACTAATCTGCATCTTCTGCAGTATAACCAATGATTTCCCATATGGCAGCATGTCAAATGATTTACTGAAGTCCAGTTAGATTAAACCTATTGCCTTTCCTTTATCTGGAAAATCAATTAACTCATCAAAAAGAAATATCTGCTGAGGCTAATGTGATCTATCTTTGGTGAATCCATGTCACATTTTACCCTATTTCCCATTTACTTCCATATACTTAATTATACTTCCTTTTAAAATGTCTTCTAACTCTTGGATAATGTGGCAGTCAAATTAATGTATATAAAGCTGTTCAGATCACTTTCTTTCCTATTCTTACATCTAAAAGTAGTAGAAATAGCAGTAGTTTTACTACTACCGGTAGTCTTTATCAACATCATTATTTCTTCATAATTATTGTAATGTTTACACAATAGCAGATAGAATAAAAGTCTTGGGATGTCTGCAGATTAAGAGAAAGAATAGAATCATAGAATATCTCAGGTTTCAACTGACCCATAATCTATCTTAAAATAAACCACATGACTAAGTCATGGTCCAGTTGCTCCTTGAGTTCTGATGGGTTTGGTGCCGTGATGACTTCCCTGGGGAGCCTGTTCTATGGAATCATGGAATGGTTTGGGTTCAAAGAGACCTTAAAGATCATCTAGTTCCAACCATCCTTCCATGAGGAGGGACACCTTTTGCTAGACTCCATACAACCTGTCCTTGAACACTTCCAGGGATGAGACATCCAGAGCCTCTCTGGGCAAACTGTCCCAGTGCTTCACCACCCCCACAGGAAAGATTTTTTTTCCTAATATCTATAATATCTATCCTGTTTTCTTTCAGTTTGAAGACATTCCCCCTTGTCCTGTCACTACATGCTCTTGTAAATAGTCTCTCCCCACCTTTCTTGTAGGCTCCTTCCAGGTACTGGAAGGCCATAAATAGGTCACCCCAAAGCCTTCTCTTTTCCAGGCTGAACAATACCGATTCTCCCAGCCTTTCCTCATAGGAGAGGTGTTCCGTCCTTATAATCAACTCGATGGCACTTCCTCTGGACTCAAGCTCCATCCTTCCTGTGTTGGGGACTCCAGAGCTGAAAGAAGCACTGCAGGTGGGGTCTCTCAAGAGTGGAGGAGAAGGGCAGGATCTCCTCCCTCATGTGCTCCTTCCAGTATTTCCCTAGGATGAATTGATGTACCAAGACATATTCTGAAGAGAAGAAAAATGGTTATTGTCATCTTTAAGTTAAACAAGCATAATACTGAGATGTTAGCCCAAGAGATCACATCTTTTTGATCTGTAAATTTATGACTGTAATAGCATACAGATAATCACCTATATCAGAAAGTTGAGGATAAAAAAAGAAATTTGATTACTTTTTTCCTAGGTGAAAGACTTTATCCTATGGCAAAAATTACTCTGCATATCAATTTCAAGGAATATTTAGTAAATTATACAGTGTCATTTTACCAGCCTGTTCTAACCCCTGGAAGTTAGAGTGCATTCACTGTCCAGTGAAATTTCTGCTTCCTCATAACATTGGTAAATATCTGTAGGATCTTTAGTATATGACTACGTTGATTGTAATGTTTGAATGACTGGAGGACCAAACTGATGTGAGGAGTATTCTGTTTTAATGCATTAATGATCCTAATGAATGCCTTTGCTAACCCTATCTGTGTGTCCAGACAAAATGTGAGTCTGGATTCTTCCTCTTTCTCCCTCATAACTCATGCTTTTGTGAAAAGAAAATCCAGATAGCTGGGTCAGAAAGGATATTTATGGAACAATCATATATAAATGGCATTTCATGGGTCATTTAGGAGGAAAATGGAGGAAAATATGTCCTAATATTCCTGCCAACTTCTTCAGACCTGCTGGGAGAGTTGATGCAAGCTCATTTGGTGTCAGGGTGATTTAGTGATAGGGAGGTAAGAGGATAACACCAGAGCAGGAATACACTAGGAGAAGCAACCTCCATATAAACATAGCTTGTTGCAGATCTGGCCTTAACAATCTGCGCTGGTTTCCTGTGTCTTCAATCCTGATATCTGGAAATGGCATAAAAACTTTCTTATCCCACTGGGTGTTCTGAGGATAATTGCAGTGAAGCTTGAAAAGGCTCATATCCTGTCACAGTACGGGCTGTACAAGCAGTTAAGACATTGGGAACATTGCACAGTGTGATAAATATTGACCTTTTAAGTAGCATTAGCAGTACAATCATTCCAGTGTGTACCCAAAATAATGTAAGTCAACACACTGGAGTGTGTTTTTCTGAACACCAGCAGGCACATTTCACCATCGCTGTGTTCTGCATCTTGGTGGCTTTTGTTTACCAAAAGTCTGCAAATAATTTCTCCTCATAAAAATTACTTGTCCTCCCAGTATATGTAAAATTATGTGCTAATTTTGGCAGAGGAAAGTATTTTATTATCTGCTTTTATTAGGTATCAAAATTAAAAAATATAAATGTTCCTTATGAATGTAGACCTGATGAGTCAATTTGAGGGTAGGACTGGAAATCAAGGTTACAATCATCTTGGACAGAAACAAAAGGCACAGTAGACACATCTGCAAATGAGAGATAGAAGACAATGATGAAGTCACATGCAATGCCAGTTGTTAATCACTGGCAGGAAACACACTGTATCAGCAGCACTCCTATAGCACATGCTGTCAGCAGGCTTTACTTCCCATCCACAGCTGAAGTCTGGGGTCCAATGTCCTGACCTACTGCACATATTTTCAGCTGTATTTAGGGAATAAAATAAAGTAATTAAACCCCATTTTTAATTTCTTCTTGTATTTAGTGCAAATTAAATATATTTCAAGTTTTGAGTAACTTGCAATTCTTGATAAACATAGTTACCAGCAAAAAGGATATTTTCCCTTGTACAACTGTAGTGATGTTTTAGGTTATTTCGTAATATTTTTCACTCAATCATGATGCCTGAATTACACAGAACAGTGAGTGTCTTTCCATTCTTTCCATTACCACATCCCCCAAAAAGACTAACCTGTAGAAAATAAAAGTATTGTCAAAAAGCAGATGGTAAGAAGAAACAGACTCTAAAGATGACAAAAGAAGGGCTCATTCTGATCTAGTCATGTGAAGCATTGCAATAGAATTTGCCAATAATACTTGCCCCTGTAGACTGGATAGTTCCGTGGGTTTTTTCCTCCTGGGACATTTCATAGGGAGCCTTCATATTCTATCTGCCAGAACTATGATGTTTAATTTAATCTAAAACCAGATATACAGCTTGCAAAACTTACAAAGGTCTAATATATTCAATGCATCTTTTAAAGGCATGCTGCTATGTACAACTCTCCTACATCAGCTGAATGTGCTGCAAGGAGTGTAGCAAGAAGAAGGAGGAATGATTGTTTTTTATCTCATCTGAAGAAATATCTCAAACACATTTCTGAAGTTGGATTCCCTATGTCTGCCTCTACACTAAAAATTAACATGTTCTTGGGAATATTCCTGGCCAACTGGCAGAGAGGAGCTAACATATATCTCAGACTCTGAAAAGAGAGTGGCTGCATGCAAACTGCCTGTTGGAAATGGTGCCTAGAAATCTACTGTTCCCAAGGACTGTTTAGAAAATTGCATATCGGGACAAACTTGAAGCAAGTCAGAGATTGTTATACGTATCAAACAGTTGGAATTATAGATAATATAGATGATTGTATTGGAAAGTCCAGCAATGTACTGGGTGGTATTTAGTTTGATGGTATAGGCACAGCCCCAAAGTACATGTAACAAACTGTCACAGTTTAATTCTTGCTGCATCCCAACTGAACACATCCAGAACACATCTCCAGTTTTCCAGCAGTAGTATGATTATTTGAACCAAGGAATTGCTGGGTCATAGAACTAATGACTTATGTTTTCAGTATTGGCTGCCTTGACAGAGTGCCTTGGCAGTAGTCAGGCTTTGTCAGAAGTTGAAAGGATCCTACTTTAATTTCCAAAAGGCTAATAATATAACAATTTTCCTAACTGTAGCACCCACTAGAGCTGAAAGATTTAAAATCTGGCTAAAGGGAAAAGAATATTTTATTCTAGCTCTGCAAATTTCTCCTAAAAAAGCCTCTGCAAGGCAACAAGCACAAAAACAAACAAAAAAACCCCACAAATCAACCAACTGACCAAACAAACAAACAAAACCCCAAACTCCCACCAAAATTAAACAATGTTGATGTTTGACTGTAAGCAATAAGCGGAAGTCTGAGCAGGGTGGATTGTTTTTTTTTATTATTTATTGCAACAATGAGCAAATAGATAATACTACTCCTCAGAAACTGCATATTGGAAGAGAAAGTGTCTGCATGTAGCAAGCACAAAAAAAGAGGCAAAAGAAAAAAAAAGCCAAACTATCAGGCAAAAATATGTGATATCACAATGCCAAAGCTTGTGGAGGTCAGCACACTTCAGAAGTGACTGCAGAGTGTTTATCCTCACCTAAACAAAACAATCACCACCACAGAGGCAAAATGCAGCTGATAATACCACATATAATAGTCAATTTGGCACTCTGATAACCTTTGTTAGCCAAAAGAACTGAACGAAAACCTTTTGGTCATATGAAACTTATATCTAATGAGTGTCACAGTTGCGCTGAAGAACCTCCACCGCACAGTTGTATGACGTACACTGCTTGGTATGTTAATAATTAATGACCAAATACCTACAGTGCCACCCACAGGCACTTGAGATTTCTCCTGATTACTAAACAAGTTCCCACAATACATTTCTAATCCTAACGGAGCTACTAAATTGTTGTGTTTTTTCTTCCACTGTACAAAATCACCCTATGAAAAAATTGAAACTTTTTCCAACTATTATAAGATAAAATAGCAAGGGGAAAACAAAAAAAGGAGGAAATAAAAGAGAATTTTCAAGGTCTAACAGTGTTTTCAAGTTTAGTGCTGACATGCCTGCCTAAAGCTTTCTACTAAACTGGGATGAGTAGTCAACATCTGTTTGAATTATTTATTTATTTTCGATTGCAGAAAATTGGCAGCTCCAATGTCCCTAAGAGAAGGATAATTGTAATTATCTATGATGTTGTGAAAACTGTTTCAATGGCTCAGCAGTTACTGAGGGCCTGGGTTTTTTTCTCTCCTTCCAGGATATATATTCCTGTGTGTATGGATGTGGAAAAAAAATAAACTTTAGGGGGTTTTGTAAGTTTTGATGTGATTTTTTCCCCTCTATACTACTTTGAATAGACTATGATGTTTTGCTAATTAGGCATCCAAAACATGCTGTCTAAATACGCCACTTACTGTTAAACCTGAGAAAATGGTTACTCATCCAAGGTCTCCATCCTTCAATATGCTGTGATTGAAAGAGCTGTTGCACCTGTGTGCACCCGGAATGCCTAATATAAAATATCTGAAAAAATATGCATAGCTGAATATTGTACGAAATTCTAATAATTAGTTATATATATTTAGCAACTGTGTAAAAATGCTGATCTCTCATTTCTGTCATTTTGCAGGAAGCAGAATCAAATATCAAATCCAAGAAGTGGACAATTTTCTCAGAACCCATTTCTATTGCTATTTGAAAGAAAACCAAATGAAATTTATAGGAAATCTTTCACCGAAGCTTGTGTCTCCAGCTCATCATCCAGACTATTGGAATTCTTATTGCCTGGGTTTATGTAAAAAGTGGAAATATTAAGAAAAGAACTCCTTGCCCTGGAACTAAAGGAAGGGAAAATGAGGAAGTTATTGCCTTATGTATCTAGCAAAAAAATAAATCAAATATGAACACAGAAGAAAGTGAAATATGGAATAATCAAAATTCCATGGATTGAGATAAAAGGCATACATGACTCCTACAGACTGTGCTGAGGGGGAATTATTAACAATGTAACCGTGACATATAAATGTAAGGACTAGTGGGACTGAGAGATTTCAACTAACTTAACATCTGATGGATAACGAAAATATCAGGAGATAAATGCTAGATCTGTACTAATAAACCAAACAGTTCCAGAGATCATTCTCTGACACTGAGGCCAATATGCACAGTCGAGTCACATCCACGATATTAATCTCTCTTAGTCTTAGCACAACACAAGGAGATATGTGCTGCCACTTAGGAATGGTCCCCAACTTGTACTAACTCCTGAAGCAGATCCAGAAATTTTCTAGCTAGTTGGCTGTGGCCAAAAACATGGGCACTATAACAATTCTCCAGCAGAGATGACTGAAGTTCAGTGCTGGTTCTAGCTCTAGTTCATTGGTTTATTATCTATGCACAGCTATTTTTTCAAAAAATCCTTAAATTTTATGAGGAACAAGTGTGCAGAAAGTAATAACTGGTACCTGATACTAGGAAAGATCTAATTTAACTGACCTTTATTTTAAATAAGTTTGTTATGAAAATAAATTCATCATGATCAAGTTGACACAAAATAGGAAAATAGATTAAAATAGGGAAAGAAGAGGTCAGAGTTACTCAGATATGTTATCTTTGTATTGCTGTAAGATACCCTCAAGTAGTTCAAAATGTTAGCCAAAGCACAAAAAAATTATTTCCAGAAATGTACAAAGAAGACATGATTCAGAGAACAAAAGAAAAACAGCAAAAGACCAATATTTAGAATGGGTAAAAGGAAATCCCAAGGACTGTAAAAGCATTTGACCTCATTTTGACACCCCAAAAGAGATAGAAACAAAATTGTTAATCTGTTTTTGTGCAGCTGGTAGATAATAAGGTGCTAAGGAAAGGGCAATATGGATTTGTCAGGATTTGACAAAATATGCCAAGCCATTCGAATTTCCTTTTTGACATGTTATCTGGCCAAGCGGATATGCAAGAAGCACCAGATATGTTTGATAGTCTGTCTTATGTAAGTTTTTGGATGTGGATGCATGGGGCATTTTTACAAATAAATTTGGAAAATACGGTCTTGAACCAATGCAGCTGATGCAGTTGCAGATGCAGAACTGGTTGGGGAAAAAACCCTGCATACTCAGAGCAGAGTTCTCACTAGTGTTATGCCAAACTAAGAGGCTCTTTCAAACTGACCTCACATACAGTAGTTCTGGGACATGTATTATTGAATATTTTCATTAAAGACATGGATGACAGACCAGTGAATATACTTACGAGAAGTGGAAGGACTTCAGGTTGGGAGTGGTTTTATCACTTTGGAGGACAGAAGAGTAACTCAGAGATACTATGCTATATTACAGAAATAGACTGAGATCAATTAGAAGAAATTTCTGAAAGGCAACTACAAAGAAGTATACTGAGGAAGGAAAAATAAAAAGATACTTTAAGAAAGGGAAAAAGAAAAGGAGAGCAATATAAAACATAGGAGTTAACTATAAACAGTATGTGAGTTAAATATACAATGTTATAAGAAAGACTCTATCATTCTAAAGTGTATTAATTTCAGAGTTGTGTGCAAGAATTAAAAAGGTAATTATTTAATTCTTCTCAAACTACTGAGCTCTTTGATCCAGTTCAAGTTTGTAGAATTTGCAATACTCATTAACAAGCAGACTGACAAATGCTGTAGAGTCTAAAAGAGAACAAAAGATCATAAAGACATATTGTCAGGAAAGGATGAAAAACAAATGTTTAGTCCAGAAAACAGAAAAATTAGGACATGTAAACTGTACTCAAACCTATGAAATAGATACAGGCTCACCCATGCATAAAAAGGGTTTCTGAGTCTCAAGAAAATAGAATTTCATCCACCTGATTTTTTTAATATGTATGTAAATCCAAGATTTTTTTCAAGTTTGTGATTAATCAAAACTTCTCCAGACTGTGCAGCAGCTCATTTGATGCTACTTGTCAGCTTCACTGGTAGTATCAGATTTCAGGGTCTTTGGCTTCAGGGCACACTTGCCAATATTGTCTGCTCCAGGGCTAGGGATCCATGACTTTGAGCATCCCCAGGACAGCCCCACTACTCCCGCACTCCCCAGAGCGATAGCTGCCTATGCTCCAATCATCCAAATCCTCAGCCGTCTGAAGTCTTGATAACAGGGAAACGAATATAAAGATTGTTATTATGGCTTTCAATGCTGAAATTAGGTTTATATAACAGTTAATTACTACTTCTTGTATTCATTTACAAATAACATTTCCCCCTCCTGCAGGAACAATAGGAAGAGGAACAATCCCAAATGTTATAGTCAGCATCTCTCAGTACCTGCTGGATAGAATACAACAATGGTGTTATGCTGCCAAAGTAAACCCAGGTGCAGATTTTATAAGTGGGAGATTGTGGAGGAAGGAGGGGACCAGTAATCTCATTTTCTCCATGCGTCCTCGTTGACTGAGGTATGAGCATGTGGGGTGGAGAACAGTCACTGCTGTGTAACTTCACTGTCCACTTGGTACTACCCCTTCAGATCAAATTGATTCTGCTGTGAAAAAGGAATGGAAAGATATGTCAGAAAAACAAAGATGTGACATCCTTCTGCTGTAGGAAATATATCCTTGAGTAACATGCTTCCTCATTTTCAAGGATTTGGGAGCAAGAAATGTGTATCAGCAATGTGTGATTTGGATGGAGCCCTGCTCATTTAATAACATTTTTCCTAGCCTTGAGGGAAAGGATTTAGAAATCTGTGAATGTATGAGTGTTTGCAAAAAGGTAGGATCCGTGCTCAAGGCACAGTTTAAATAGAGCTGTGGGTTGTACACCTTTGGTCTATGACTTGTGCTTCTGCAGCTGTGCAGATCCCTCTGTGTCACACTAGGGAGCAGAGAGTGCAGGCCATGCTGGGTAAATTTTTATAACTTCAGACCCTTCATCCTCTGTTACACTGGTAGAATTTATGGCTGAATCAAGCCTCTATAGTGTGAAATGCTAATGTAACCCAAATACATGAGCTATAATCCATAGCCTGGAGGAAGGTCTCTTATCCTTGTGTCTGGGAGTGTGCTACTTTTGTGGTGCTGAGTTGATTTTGCCAGTAAAATAAGGCAGTTCCTATCATAGGTGTATATTGTATGCATGCTACTCTGCTGAATTTTATTACCCTAGAGCTCCTCTGAGTTTAAAGAATTAGGGGAATGAGGACAATGCAACAAGGTGATACTTGATATAATGACACTCTAGTAAACTTTGGTGATGTTAAAAGTAACTGGACAAGAAATTGTTTTGACTGGAATAGACATGAACAGTTTTATAAGTCTAAAAGATTAGAGGATTTATTACATTCTCAAGAAAATTATAGTAGTGGCTTGTGTTCTGGCCACCTGCTGTGTCCTAAGTGAAACGAGATCCAGTATAGTTTTATTTCAAATTTATAATTATGGCAGAACTGGTTTAGCTTTTCAAAGTTCAATCTTTGAGAGTCATAATGCTGAGATTCTTCTGTAAACACAGGCATAATTTTGTACAAAAGAGCAGATAAGCAAATACATATCAGGAAACTGTCATGTTGCAAAATAATTATTAAATCGTTTTTCTCCTATTGTTTGTATTTATTGAGAGGCAGTGGTTAATCCCAGATAGTTTTTACCCTCTTAATAAGGTCGAGGGGAAGGCAGAGGGGAGAGGAATAAAGAAATACATCTATAGATAATTCCACATTGAACTGAGCTTGTTAAACCAGGTACTCTGAAGCTAAAGAGTTTCACAGAAGAAAAGAGGAAAGAGCTTTTTCAACTTCCAGAGAGAAGGTAGCAATAAACTGGCTTGATGATCACTGTTGTTAAATTGAGCCCCTTGGGATGCCAGGTAATTTGCCAGTAACGTGAAAGACTTGGTCTTTAGAAAGGCTGTTTGAATGACTGTCTGGAGGTTCCATCTTTATAGTCCCAAATTCTCTAGCACCTTTCTTACAGGGGGACCTATTATGCTGCAACAGTCAGTTGATGAACTGAAGAAAGTTAGAGAAGGCAAAAGGCCATTTTCACTGCATGGGCTGGATTCAAAAGCACTACGAGAAGCAGGCTGAAGGGAGAAGAGATGCTTTATTGTTCATCCCTAGAGCGACAGTGGAGTCTCAAAAGGGATCTTCAGAGAGAGAACGTCTTTAGAGTGTTGGGAAATTTTTGGAGATATAATCTATTTTTAATAAAATTGCTAATTTATCAAAACTATAGAAAGTTTCTAGAATTTCTACATATTTTGAGAAGTAGCTCAACTAGTCTGTTAATTCTCCACCTATCAGTTAAAACTATTTTTCTCCCAATAGCTCTGCAGAGTGACTTAGTTCTGGAGCTCCTTGGTTTAACAAGATCATACAGAAATTTTTTTTTACATTTTACTACTCTGGCCTTCTAAATTGTAAATGCCAAAACAACTCACAGATCTAACTAGGTTGCTACTAGTTCCAGTGGTCATCTTTCTTCAGAAGAGACAATTATGTTTTTCCAATATTAGTTTCCTATTTCTAAGGTCACTTAGTTTTCTTCTCATTAACGTGGAAATCTCAAGACTTTCCATACACAAAGCCTGTTTCTCCGACAAGGAAAAGAGGGAACCTCTACTCCGACCAACCAAAACTAACTTTTTCCATTCCAGCTGTAATAGAAAATTAGAGAGTTCTGGGTTGGAAGAAACCTTGACAATCACCTAGTTCCAACCCACCCTGCAATGGGTGGGGACACCTTCCACTAGACCAGATTGCCCTAAGCCCAATCCAGCCTGGCTTTGAACACTTCCAGGGGTGAGGTAAGAGCAGGACAACTCTGTTTTGCATGCCATGGTTTCTGATCCCCATATTGAGAATGTGTGTTCAACAGTTTTACCTTTTCATTGACAATGATGCAACAATGGATTTCTTTTCCTCCTGATCGACAACTGAGCACTGGCCCAATCTAGTGAAGAGTACTACAATTATAATTTAGCAAAGAAAAAGTGATTATATTTTCATGGTCCTTCTTAAAGATCATTTGATTTACTGACTTAGCAATGGGTGCCAATATTGAATGAATACTTATGAAGTATTTCTGTGAGTATACACTCAAGTAAAATAATTGAATTCTCTGTATTAGTTTTTTGCTTCCTTTGTGTTTGCCTTTTGTGAATATTCTATAAAGTGAATTTAATGGCAGAATGTATGTGATAATAGTCCGTTTTAAGCAAATATTGGAGAATATTCTGAGACTATAAATACTGAAATTGAGATGTAAATATTAGCCTTGTATCCAGAATATTTTCAATTAATTTGGTGTTGGCACTCATCCGAATTTTTCACCAAAACTTCATAATTTATATTACACTCTGGATGAGTAAAACCTATTTCTCTTTGACAACATGGTAGTAGTATGGTTGTAGAAGACAAAAGAAACAGTTGTCTACAGAAACAGATGCTGTTACATCAAAATTGTATCTAAATTGGTGATTGCAGCATGTGGTCTGGGAACTGTGGCATTAATACCTTGCACCCTGCTGTCTTTCATCATACTGGGTAACTCTTTATGCAGCCAGCCAATGCCACCCTGCTCTGTAAAGTCACAAAAATCTACAGAATGATCAGAGACACAGTTGCACTCTTCAGGTCTACCACCGAACAGCAGTGCTAGGAATTTTTAAGTCTGTTTTGGGTTTGGGTTTTTTGATTTTTGTGTTTGTTTTTTTTTCCACAAGAAATGCATGAGTATCTGGTATCTGTGAACTTTGAAGGATGATACAAGGCCATGGGAATTACTATAATATATCGTCCAGGTAGTCAGATATTATAATTCTGACAGAAAGTCAATATCAAACACTTCAGATAAACAGAAAGAGAAATCCTCCTATGGACAATTATGTTATAACCTGGCCAGTCTAAAACTCTTTCACTTAATGGTTTTCTCGTATTCTGAAATGTTTCCCATAATCAGAGGTGACCATTCCAAAATGGTCAGAGTTATGAAATCTTTTTTTCTCTCTGATAATTCAGACTTTTACTAGTCTCAAGAAAGATTTGTAGATTGCAATTAAGAGAAAGTAAAACCAGAAAAAAATTCTGTTAAAAGTGTAAGTCCCCTCTTCATTATTTTGCACTGGAGAGGGTGGGGTGGTATAAGAAACAGAGAAGAATAAACCCCAAATTTACAGATTTCATGATGCAAATATTTAAAAAATACTGGCCAAGATAAAATTTAAAATTAAATTAAAAATTTGTTTCTTTAAAAATGTTATATTTCAAGCTATTAAAAATCTGAAAGTAGGTAGTATTTGCAGTTGATTTTTAATTGAATCTTCTCTTTAAAAATATTTTTTCAGACTGAAAGCTTTAATTTATCACTCATCTCCCATTTAATTTAAAGGGAGATGGTGTCTTCGTCCTCTACATAGAAATTTTTTGCTACTTTTCTCATCAAATCATTCTCACCTCAGAATCATATGAGGAATTTATTTCACATCATTAAGCAATCTAACACATAGGTGAATCAAGGTGGATTTTTTTACTTTTGCTGAGTTCAGGTTAAATGTCTCCACAGGGGGGGTGAGATACATTTACAGAGCACAGATTTTCCATCAAGTCTCTAGAAATAGTTTTTAGAAGCTGTTTGAAACGTAGCATTGAACAAGAATAACGGGATGTGTGGTTTATAAGGGAAAGCTTGAGTCAGCTTGTCTCCTGTAATTCCTTGGTTTCTTTGTTTTTAAGTTTTGTGTGTGTGGTTTGTACTTCGAAGGATCTATTATCTGGTCTTTAAGAATGTGTTTGGTTGTTTGTTGTTTTGGGAGTTCCTTGTCAGGAACTACTGCTCTATCATCTTCTTCTGGTTTTAATGTATCCAATTGCCAATATATGTCTTCCAAGTGTCCTTTATAATGTATTACAGTGGCAAGTGTTAATTATGTCCCAAACAGCTTCCTATATACACAGTTTATGGAGGAAAAAAGAGAGAACATAAAGGCACTCACAGTATTATATTAATTAGTAGGACAGCAAGAAGACCATATGCTTTAAAATTCATACATATGTTCCTTGGCTATTTGCTCTCCCTAGTGCAAGTTTTCTGTTAAAGTTGAATTTGTCATTTTTTTCAATTTGTTAGTGACAGTTGGCAAATGTTGTTCTTCCTGTCTGAAGACTGCCAACCTGGCTACTCAGGGAGAAGTAAGGACTGCTCTCAGTGCTTTTGAAGGGGTGGGGCTGAATTCTCTTTACCACATACTTAATATAGAGAGAAATATATTACTTATTCCCTAAATTAATACATTCCTTCCCTCTTTCTTCTGGTATATTGTCTCTGTGCAGTAAAAACTAGTGAGATTCATTGAATAGGAACAACTTTGAAAGCTGTTCTTCCACTCTATAACCATATGCTCTACAAAAACCTTCCTCTCTCCACCACTTTCTCCTATAAAAGCCTGTTTACAGGGACAGGTATTATGCAAAAACCCTGGAGTATGATCAGCAAACTCATTTCTTCACCTAATGATGCTCCACTTAAATTTCCCTGCTCCCACTGAAAGTTGTTTCTTGGAAGTGTTATTTCATGATATTTTTCTTCTACAGAGATGAAACCGACAATGGTGATCTGGCAGTCAGGGTCTAAGGTAAACAGGGAATAGTTCAAAATAAGAGAAGCATGTGGATGAAAACAGGAGAACAATATTATTTTCCCCAGTGTCTCATCTAGCCAATAATCTGCTTGCTCAGTGATTAGTAAGTACAGTTATCATCAAGCATAAAGGTGTATTAGGGATAGATATTGTTTAGTAATTTTGGGGGGTGATGACGATCCATTTGTCACTTATTGCACAATACCAATAAAGCAGTGTTGGAATTGGTTCAGCTACCCTTAGATAAATTGTGCCCATTATCCTAATTGTGCCCATTCTCTGCTAGTCTCTGAAATTAGGGATATGGGGAACAAATATAAGCAAATTGCCTTTTAGCTGCAGTTCTTGAGCCACATTAATTCCTATACGCATCTGAGAAATTGTGCTGGATCTCAGAACAAAGCTGAGACAGAAGCCTTTCTAGTAGTTTGGCAGAATGGACAACTGAATGCATTGCCTATTCCTGGACCTGATTTATTCTCCTGCTGTTGTCCTACTCTATAATTACAAATATATATATATATATGTATATACACACACACACATGTACAAATGCAGCTTATGCACATCCAGTATAAGAACTGTATAAGAATGGTCTGTAACAGACTTGTAAAACTCTGCCTCGAGCTCCATGTTATGGTATCTTCACTGCCTAAATTAAAGGCAGTGCAAATATGCTGATACATGCTGCAATCACACATCTCCTTACAGTGCAGACATACCGTAATAATGAGTGTCAGTTAAGGTCTTGGTTAAGCTCTAATCATTTTGCACTGCTCTGTAGTACAGCGAATGCATTTCATCTGCAAGCGGAGAGTGCTCCCAGCAGAGGCAAATTCTCTACTTGTATAAAGTCAGCACAGCTGATTCCCATAAATACCTTGTCAACCCTGTAGGATGGACGTACACAGGATGAATAACGGAGCAGATAGTCTTTCACCAGTCTCATAAAAATGCTATAAGATGGAAGGGCCCTCAAACTATTTCAAATGAGGTCACAGTACTACTGGCTTTCCCATCTTCCTTTCTGAGTGCAGGCCCTGTTTAATTGTACAGTCTTTGAAACTGAAGCTAAACAAAGAAAGCTCTTCTGTATTAATCCTTTGTCTGTGGTGTGGTGAGCAGAAGTTGAAGGTAGATCCATGGTTTATATCTTTCGTGGAGAGGAAAAAGAAAGGACAGAATGTTTATGCATAAAAGTATCAGAGTCAGTATGGATCTCCATTTTTGATGCAAAAATAAAGTAAGTAAAATAGGGGAGAAGATGCTGAGAGAGCTGGGGGGGCACTGCTTCATTCAGAACAACTCTATGTCACCTTTATGATTCAGACATATTTTTTCTTACACATTCAAATGAGTTGTTATATGAACAAAAAAGGGAAAAGAATTCAGGTTTTCTGTGCGTTACTGTCTTATATCCACTCATCTATTCACCACAGAGTTTTACTACTTTGACTCTATTGGCCAGATGCCCATTAGCCATTCAGATATTCCTTCTGCCCTCACCCGCATCTTTAACCTCCGCCTCTTCCATCTGCACTGTCTTTTCGCTCATGTTTCCTCTAACTCCTGCCAGTGAAGGACACGACATGCACAAGCTTCTTCTCGGGGGTCTACGGGCTGGCCAGCCAGCCAGCCAGGATTAACAGGATGGTTGTCTAACAGCAGGCCAACCAAATGGATGATGATCTCTTCCTGAATATTTTCTGGCAGTGAGGCACTAACTTGGGCCTTTCTTCTTGGCCAAGCTTCTGATTTTGCTGTATGTGTAAGAATTTTATTATCCTCCAGGGCTCCTGTGGCAAATGTTGAATCTAACTAACGGATTCAGAAGATATTAGGCAGGTATAGCAGATAGCAGATAGTGTGGTCCTGTAGGATTCATTTCCTTAGGAAACGAAGGTAAACATGGATTTGCATTTTGTACATTACAGTCACAAGTCAGCAAGATAGACATTATTATATAACATCAGACTAATTGTCTGTTTTGTCTAGTATCCAGTGGCAGAACTATTTGCTTCAGATGATGTTGCAAGAAACACTGTAGTAAGCAATTAGGGATTAACCTCTCCATAACAGAAGTTTCTTAATTCCCATCAGTTAGTGATTAGCTTATGCTCTGAAGCATGAAGGTTTATATCCCTTATGAATTTTTGTTTAATCTAATATAATTGCAGATGTTCTTGTTATCCATATAGCTGCTTATCCTGCTTTGTTTCTTTTTTTTTCTTCTTTTGATCCTACTGTGTTCTTGGCCTCAGTGATATCCCATGGTAATAAATATTATGGAAGTAAAATCCCTATCCCCAGCATTGTCCCTTATTCTAGAATATAATTACAGGGAAGTATATAGAAAATTGGGAAGTTTTGCAAATGGGAATATAGACATTGTTTTCTAAGCAGAACTATGTGAACTCATTGAATATGCAAATATTGAAATACTAGATTGTTCTCGTTACTGGAGAGGGTAGGATTTATCCTGCTTAACATCAGTATCTGAGTACATCACCTCAGACTGTGTTTTGTAGTGAAAAATGTAATTTGGGGAGCAACATATCTGACCTATGATAGATGTCCATAGTAGAGAAGAGATGAAATGCACTGTCAAAGTACCACTTTCCCTCTGTTCCCTATGATACTAATTTTGAAAACTATCTGAGATATAGAAATTTATAATATAGACATCTGGTTTTAGTCAAATTAATACTTCTCCATATGAATGTCTAAATTTTCAAAATTCAGTGCAAGAGCTTGGATACTTCCGGAGATTCATTTTGCTTAATAAAGTCTGGCTCTGTAGGAACCTGTCTTTGCTGACTACACGCAGAGCATAGCAGAAATTGATTCCTAACTTCATGAAAGTCAGCACAGAGTTTTTTGCCTTGTCCAATCCTGCCAGCTCTCCCTTTTCTGTATTTCTCAATTTATATTTTACATATGCATGTGTGCATTCCTCATGGTAAATGTAAAGGGAGTATTTTTCTCGATTGTACACTTAGGTTGGGCTGTTTGTGGAGTCAAGGTGACTTAGAGATGTTCTACCTTCAATTCGATGTAGCATAGTGACAGCATAAATTTCATCTTCCTTCTGTGTGAGAAACTGAAGGAAAAGAAAGCCAGGTAAGTAAGGGTTAAGGGCAAGACACCCTTATTCCTAACCTCAACAGGCAACATGATGAAAGAATGATATGGTAGAAGACTGGTCACAGTATCAGTGACTTTCTAACCATTCTTCCTTCCCCTGGAATGAGTGAAATGAGGATGACAGCGCAATAGAATCTCAGGCTTTAAAATTCTGGTGAGAAGACTTTGAGAACTAAAGCTTTGTGAACCCATGTCATCACAAGTGCCTCATTTCCCTTTTACCATCTCAACTTTTGGGTTTTTTTGTCATCTGAGACACACACTCCACTTTTAGTCCTTAATTAGAGAGTGTGAAAGTGTAATATATAGCATATCTATATGTTTGAACAGCTTTCAAGTTCATAAGTAAAGGATGCCAGGAAGAAAGCTTTCCCAGTTTGAACAACAGTAAAAGAAAGACCCTTAAACTCATTAATTAAGGGTTGTGATTTAGTAAAAAAAAAAAAAAATAGCAAAAACCCCACCAAAATTAACCCCAAACAACAACCTAAGAAATACACAAAAAAATGCACTTTAAAAATAGAGGAAAAAAAACTTTAGTAATTTTCTAAATGTTTACTCATCCCAGTAAGTTCACTAAGGCATCTGATGATTGAGGCCAGGAATGAAGATGTGGGAGATAATCTTCCAGTGCTGGAAACCACTAGACCAACTCAACTGAGTTCTCCAGCTGAGAACTCCCAGGGAGCCACAGAGGCTCACATTTGGTCCTTAACTACCCAGGGATTTCAACTGAAAATTAGAAATACAAATGGGGATTAGATGAGCAAATACATTTGCAGATTTGGGCTGTAAATGTTAACCCAACCTCTGTACTTAGACCCAAGGAAACCTAAGGCCATTGGTTGTGACTTGCTGTCAGAAGCTCCATTCACATCTGCCCTACAGCATCTAAAAATATATAAATACATAGGAGCATACATTGTAATACTATTTCACTGGATCGATCCGGATTTATTTTGCTGTCACTGAGCAACAAGGAACCAGGGTTATTACAAATCTAGAAAGACATTAACAGGTGAAACTGGAAGCCTGACTGGCCACTCCTCATTAATGCTGGGTCTCACAATGCATAGGTAAGATAGGTCAGACCTTGGGCCACGGTTTTGTTCATTTTAATTGTGTCTCTAAAAATGAGAGCTAAAATGACTATTAAAAGTACCAAGTTTCTCAAGCTCGTTTGTTTCTTTTCCCAAAGAATTGCAGTCATGATCCTGCGGATGGATTCGTAGGAGTGGCTCAATGAGGGTAGATTTCTGTTTAAATGGATTTGCTGGAAGATTGCTTGGATTAAGTATGATTTGTTCTATTTTCAGTCAAAGAAAATAGCTGTTATTTTGCAGTAACATTTAATAAAGGCTTTCTGCAAAATACTCAATGGTGTTATCTCTGTTACAATATTAGTAATGAAAAATGGCAACCTGAAAAATAAGGTGAAATCCAGTTGTTTTTATTTAGAGAAATAATTTTGATTTCCCAGAAAATAATAAGCTCATCACTATATGTTACTTTGCATTTACTTCTGAAAATGCAAAACAGCAATATTGTCTGTGTCTGCTTAATTCTGTTTGACAATAACAAAATAAATTTGCTATTGTTTATTTGATATTTTCAGGGAAGTCAACTAATCTTAGATTTGAATTTCAAATACAACCTTTTTAAAAAACATAGAGATATTAATCTGAAATATTGATAAGGAATGTACATTTGAGAATATCTAATTGTAGTCACAGTTCTCACATTAACAGTCACTTGCTGTTTGCTTTTAGGAATTAAAATCACAATGAGCTGACACTCTCAGGTGTATTTCAGCATATGTCATTTTTGCATATGAAAGAATAAATGCATAGAGGTATCTGAAAGCAAAACAAAACAAAGCAAAACAGTATCTTTATTTTAGAAATTCCTTTCATTGTTCACAGGAGTAACAGCTTCTTGATCATAGAGCATTTAGACACTTGTTTTTTGAGCAATTATAGCTAACTTTTAAATTATACCTAATTCAAGCAGCATGTCATCGTTTCATACATCTTTAAGCTTTATTGCAAAAACATATAGAAAAGGTTCTTTTAAAATCACTCAGTTAAATAACATTTGGGTGGTGGAAGTGGTGGAGGAAGAAGGAATACAGACTATTATATTCCCATATAAATAAGATCATATTTTTTACTTAAATACATGGTGGGAAGTTGCAGAGAAGACAAAGTAAGACCTTTTTAAGAAGTACACTGTGGTAGGATGAGAAACAACAAACAATTTTCTTCTAGAAAATTTCTGGTTAGAACATAAGAAGATTTTTTTTTTTTAATTTCTTTATTTTTTCACAATGAAGTGGGCCAAAAGAGTAAAATATTGCCCAGGGAAATTGTGGAGTATCCATCCATATCTAAGCAAGAGTTGGAGAGACCTGATTTAGCTTCAAATTTGGATCTGCCTTTGAAATTGGCCCTGCTTTGAGCAGGAAGTTGGATCACATGACCCCTGAAATCTGTTTCCATCTAAATTATTCTGAGTTTCTCAAGTAAATGTAGCCTGAAAATCAAAATAACAAATTGGAAGAGGACTAAATATTAATTGGAGTTCAAATGAGTGGTATGGGATGTGCGATATAAATTAACACCATGCGAAAAGGGGCAGTGTTCTCTTTAGTCTTACCCTCATGCTTGACTTACTGAGGTATTGTTTTTTCAAGTGTACAGATTGCAGTCATATGGGAAAATTCCTGAAGTGTAGCAGTGCAAAACATGTATATTTGGTAACAAGATAGGGGTAAATTTGCTCTACAACTCCCCTCTACTTCTACAGTGCTAAACCCCATGACGCCTCAAGGTTTCACTCTCTAGACCACAAAGATAACTTACTAAGTGTTGTGAACAAAGGGTCCATATTTTAAATACTTCTACAGCAAAGAACTTCCAAGTGCAACACAAGAGGCAGCTGCAAGGTGCATTTTTCAGGGTTATGAATATGTACACAGTAGGTAGGAAAATGGTGCTGGGGACAGGCAACATTGGCTCAACCAGGATGAGGCTGGGCATGTATTTAGGATAAAATGTATATGCAAATATTTTGATAAATTTGAATCATATTCCTTATATTTTTCTAATAAACCTTGAATTGTTTTGTTTATGGCGAATATAAATTGAGTAAATCCACTGCTTACTGGTTGGAGAATTTTCCTTTTTAGAAGTTGCAGTCAGACAATGATTGTAGATATCTTTATGAAAACCATCTGAAAAAAGTCTGGATATGAAAAGGGAAAAGTCATGACTGAATGTGATTGTTTAATTATGATGCTTTTAGCTTGAACCATAAATTTACAGGAGTAGACAAAGCAATCTGAGTAAATTAAACAATCAGATCTATTACGTTCACTTAACTGTACACCCAAAATTCCAGTGTATTTCATTCAGCATTTCCTATACTATGATGCATCTCTTCAGAGCCACTGTGTGAATTTTTTTTTTATGATGCAAGCTAATGATTATTTTGACAAATGACTTGACATAATTTCCTTCCTTTGAAGTATCAGGTTCTGGGTTTCTTAGGAGGAAACAGACGTGCTGTTCTCAGTGAATGATAATGGGAGATGGATGGCTAAATATTTATTCAATATACATTATTGTGAATATTTATCATGGATTGTGTTGAGAAACCTGTTTAATGAACTGTATTTCCTAGATAACTTTTGAAACATTTTAAGAAATATGATCCCTTCTATTTATTTTGAGATCTTAATAAATCATGTTTTCCTCATATATTTTGTAGAATAATAGTCTAACTACTCTTACTGAAATATACTTAAGGAATCATCAATTATTGCCTTAGATTTCTGAGGTAATATAGATTCTAGTGTTCGACTGAATAGCTTTGTGATTATCAGATTGTCATCTCCCATTTTTTAAGTACAAGAGAATGCTCAAAAGACGCATGCAGCTGTTTACAGAGGTAAGGCAGAAAAACTCTTTAATAGTATTTTCATGCCTCAACAAAGAACTGGTTGTGTACTGGTAGCTTTCCAGATCTTTGTTCAACTCTACATTTGGCAGCTGCTTCACTTTTACAAATCCTCTCTGTCTCATCAGCATGTCTGGTTTTTCTCATAACACGAGTCGCATAACGTATGTAGGAAGTGCTTCTCAGAGCAATTTGGTAGTGAAGTAATCCCCCACAGCAAAAAAAGATCTTGGCAATACAAGTTAACAGGAATACTGTATGAAAAATATTCATTTTGCCCATTCAACGGATAAGAAAATTGCTGGATGAAGTGGCAATCAGCACTGCCACCCTTAAGTGCTCAGCTCAAGGAGAAGGACTCATCAGGGTGATGCACATTCTTTAAGGTCTCACTGTACATGGACAAAGGTTATTTGGTGTCTCTACTGGGACTAGCAACACCCACCATTCTGAATAGTAGGAAATGTATGGCACTAGGAAACATAAAGGATAAAGGATCAAAGGATATCAGAAACACTTCCTCTTGCCTTTGGAAGTTCTGAGTTGGGTGCTCCCAAAAAACTGGAAAATGTAAGTGACTGGACAGCAGGTCAGAGATTCCTCGTAAGGAGGATGTAGTAACAGTGATTTTTGCTTTTGAACCACAGTTTAGATTAGGCTCTATCCTGGAAGATTTTGAGTCTACATGCTGAATAAACACATTAGCCACCTGGTTGTGGGGTATTATAGGAGAATGTATTTCCATTTCTCCCATTAACTGGCCCCCCTGTGCAGACAGGAATGCAAATCGTGGGGTCAAAGAGGGAACAGGAAGTATATCTCCAATCTGTTGTTAATTCATTGAGCTGAGGATGAAGAGTTCTAGGCTCTTTATACATTTCATACCAAAAGAGTAATAAAAAATGGGACATCTCCCTCTCTCCTGCCAAATGTTGTTTCAGGAATGGCTAAAAAACAGATAAAATACTTATTAGAGAGTGTCTAGTGGATCAGAATAAGCAAATATGCTTCTGGTTAGCTATCAAACTACAAGAAGATCAATGGAAGACTACAGTTCAGTAATTATTTTTTCTTTCTGAATCCACATTCTGTTAGCTGATCAATGCATGAAGCTAAAGTAGCAGCTCTGCAAAGGATGACAGATGCATATCAAGAATTTGTAATGTAATCTACAAAATTCACTCACAGCAGGATATGATTTACCAGGAGTCTATTGATTGGGGAATAAATGTTATTTTACATTTAATAGAATATATTTCAATAGTGCTGGAGCTCCTGCTCCTGGGTTTTGAAGGATCCTATTTTATCCAACATATGAAAATCCGGGTGATGTTATTGCATCATGCACACTGCCCAGAAAACCTATCAAAGTTTCTTTAGAGCTGTGGCATTGCCCATTTTGCTTGTAGTTTGAGGCAAATACAGTTACCGGCAGGGCCTTTTTAATGCTTTGAGAACTGCTGTTTTGGGAACAGAACCTTCAGTGCTTTTAGCCACCATAGACCTATAGATCAAAGGCAAAGAAGCCAATCTGCCAATTAACACTATGTAAGGACTTGTACGAAAGTGCTGTCCTTTTCACAGAGATCATCCAGCAGGAACACGGGACACACCATGCCTTGCTGAAATGAGAGAGCCATGTCAGAAAGGTGTTGTGTTAAAAGGCAATGAGAATTTGTCTTGGAGCTCACTAATGAATTCTTCCTTCAGTATGCCGACCCATTTCATATGTTTCTTGCAATTCTTTTCTTTTTTCTCTTTCAAGTAAGGCAATATTCTTCTCCTTAGACAGTCCAAGGTTAACAGTATTCCTTATAGTCTCATAATATTTTGCTGATTGGTTATACACCACTCATTTTTTTTCCACAAAAAAGCCTTCAATTAACCCCCCAGTGATTGGGAGGTGGAATTTCCAGATTAGTGTTGGAGAATTCCACCTCCTATCACCAGGGGTTTAATTGAAAACTTTTCTGAGAAAAATTAATTGGTGCAAAAACATCAGTAAAATAACCTAAAATTCAAGGGACTCTGTTAATTTCAGTCTATTTAAAGGAAAGACGGGGAAAAAAAAAAAAGATTAAATAGGAACATTGAAAAGGAATAAACAACAGCAACATCAAGATTAAATGGAAACTTACAAAATGGCCCTGCAAAGACACAAAATGAAGGAAAACTTACCTTTAATTTAAGTTACAATATACTAAAAACAAGCAACAGAAATTAGCTTATTTTAGAAACTGTTTCAAAATCAGGTGATTTGCTTCAGATTCAGAGACATAAATCACATTTTAATAATCTCTCTCCCAGTATGAAGGCTCTATACAATCTGATATGTAGATTTTTTTAAAGTGGATGCTTTCTTTGCATAACAAGGAGCTGCAATAAATTAAGTGGAGCCCAGGAAATCTTATAATGTAGCTTGTAAAGAAAGAAAAGGTGCAATTTAAATCCACTATTTGGAAATATATAATATCTTTGCTAATAATGAGGAACATCCAATGGGAATGAATGCATCTGTGTGCAATAAACCTGTCGGAAAATGGTATCTTTAATACTGCTCAAATACATTTTTTTGCATTAAGGATAGCAGACTTTGACCTGCAAATTATGAAAAAGATTAAGATATGCATCAGCAGAGAGATTTATGTCTAGTGTTGACAAATTATTCATTAAAGTTTTATGTAACGGGCCCAGAGAGAGTATTAAATAAGATTATTATGGCAGTTCTTATAAGTGTATTCATCTTGACTAAGAAGAGGTCGTGATAAAGTTTAGGACTGTTTACTTACAAAGCTTCCTTAATTAGGAAAAATAGAAATAAATGTTCTCTATTTGGCATCTTTCACTGATTTTATCTTTATTACTTCTCTCTCCCAGTATTGTGAAAGATCAACATCAATAAAAGTAAATGTATTACATGCAATTTGACAAATCATTTGCTTAATGATTTCTAAATATAGAGAAAGATATAAAATTTCCCTCTGAAATTAACAACAGTTTTTTCCTTGTGAAAATAAGCAAAGATATCTTTGTATCTGGAGTGATCATTAGTAAATAAACAAGGTAATTATCTCTGAAAGGAGCTAGTTTCAATGAAAAACAACTGTGTATTCCTACTGTAAAACACAGCACTTTGTGTTATACTCTGCCATATATTATACTTTTCTGCTGTCAGGTGAAAATTCAACCAATGGCTATTTGATTACTTTGGAAACATTTGAATTGATTTTTATTACCTGATCGTGTACATCTATAAGGAAGATATATGACCACTCCTCTTGGAAGAACTGAACAACTATTCTCTCTCTTTTGATGGAACGTGTAACAGAGGCAGGTAGAAGAGAGAGAAATACATTCCCAATGGAAAAAATGTTACTGATTTTGGTGGAAAGGACAACATTATTTTTAAAGACATTTTTTCTCAACTGATATGGCACCTTGCAAGGGTTCAGAGGAGCAGGAGCTTCTTTACTAATCACTGAATACCTCAAAATTCTCTGCAAATAGAAAATTTTGCAGTAGTTTATTTACAATGCTTAGTGGGTATATGAACTGTAAAAAAATAGGATTTTATCTTTTTCTGAATGCTGGTCATCTTAACTGAGTAACTGCCACCCAGTAGCGGTCTCCTTGTTGATTAAAGCTCAGGACTAGCCTGTTTGAATATAAAGTATGGAAGGCAAGACTTATGAGCATACCCAAAGAATAACACTCCTGAGCTGCACTCTCTGCTTTCTTCTTTGACTTTTGCCCAGCAAGACATATACTTTATTACCTGTACACATTTAGTGCAAAACCCACAAATGCAATATTAAAATATCTTCTGAAAGATTCCAGTGGGAAGGATGAATCTCCTCTCTATGCAGAACTGTTTCCCCAGTTGCATCATGGATTTCATTCTACTGCATAACCAGCCTGTACAGGCACTTGAACAATTTCTCATATGTATTTTCATACAAAAACTGATATAATGTGGTTCAGGCTGGACTGTTCTGAGTGGCTGCAAGTGACTGAATGATTTCAACCATTCAAGTGATTGAATGATTCCAATAAGATAAAAGAGTGGCTACAGATCTATCACTGGTTTTGGTTCAAGGGTAGGTGCTTTGTGTTTTGTTTTGTTGCTTTGTTTTGTGTTTTTTTTTTTGCTTTGTTTTATTTTGTTCCTGAGCCTTTATATTGCCTTTATGTGTCTTTAGATGATATCAGTGACTGCTATATGCTT
This sequence comes from Cephalopterus ornatus, assembly GCA_013396775.1. Classification (NCBI taxonomy): domain Eukaryota; kingdom Metazoa; phylum Chordata; class Aves; order Passeriformes; family Cotingidae; genus Cephalopterus; species Cephalopterus ornatus. Next base: position 9,183 of record VZRE01012774.1, on the reverse strand, counting down.
CAGTGTGATGTGCTGCACAAGGGAAGACTAAGTGTCACCATATGCATGAAAAGGATGCATCCTTTATTTTTCTTTCTACAGTAATATTGAAGGAAGGGAAAAAAATCAGAAAAAGGGTTTGTGTCATGTGTCTGTGGGAAAAATTTGCAAACTTTGCTTCCAACTACATAGGAATATCTACTTTCCTGATGAATTCTATTCTAGAAGGAAAAAAACCTTTGTCCAAATATTTTCTTAGATCCTTCCCTTCCCTTCCCTTCCCTTCCCTTCCCTTCCCTTCCCTTCCCTTCCCTTC
>VZRE01012772.1:0-182948 GCA_013396775.1 Cephalopterus ornatus | reverse complement strand
GCGAAGCCTAGCCATGATGATGACTTCTTTGTTAGTGCTCTAAATCCACACAAAAATGCAGGGGGTTTTTTTGGTTGGTTATTGAGCTTTTTTTGGCTACATTTTGTCATTTAACATTACTTTTAAAAACTATATCAATACTATGCTGACAATTTTAGAGAATTAGTTAGTAAACTACTTCAGTCCAGTATGAAGTTCACATGGCAGAAGCAATAGTATATTTCCAGATTTTTTTTTATAATGTGGTATAGTTTTCTGTATGGGACTAGAGGTCGGCTTGTCACTGTCACTTGCTCAGAATAAAGGGGCCAGAATAGCACAAGGGAAGGAAAATACATGTAGGCAAGAGGAAGAGTCTCATAATAAGGAGATCATGACATCCAAGCAAATTGTCACACAGCAGCATGTAAGGATTTCTGAAATATCAGCTGAAAAATCTGATGCAAAAAGTAGCAGAAGGTTTACAATAATAGAAATGAGAGAGCACATGAGAAATATTGCTTCACATTAGAGAATTATTTCTAGTATTTAAGACAAAACAGGTATGGTCTGGAAACTAGATGAAACACTGTTTTAATTTTAAGCACAAATAATGATTTGGGGATGGAGAAGAGGGAAGCAAAAATTCTCCAAAGAAATTTGTTGAAAGAAAAAAAAATCAGAGTACTGTATTCTCATATTGTAAATAGCAGTTTCATTTTCTGCATTCTGAGATAACTGAGTTAAAACTAAAAGTTTGGTAAGTACGTTTTTTACCAAGTTTTGCTGGGGCTATAACGGTGCTGTGTGACTATAGAATATTTAGGAAACTGAGGAGAAAAGGATGATTAAGGCAATTCCACATCTCTTTATCTGACTTTACTGATATCAAAGTTTATAGAGGAAGGAATAATAAAACATGGAGGTTAATGAGAGTAGCATAAAATGGAAATAAATTTATTGGTAGTAGACTAATCTGCTAGCTTTGACTATTAATTTCTTGGTCTTTTCAGTCCCATGAAATCTATGTTGACTTCAGTAAAGTACTTGGTATTATGTACAATGGGAGATTACTCATTAGAATAAAAAGTAGAAGAAACAAAATATAAAAGGAATAAAAGGAATATGACTAAAAAATTATGAAATTGTGATATTTCACCAGTGAGCATGTCTGACATAGATTTAGACAGGTTGCCAGATGGGAGTGTTACTTGGTTGTCATCACTGAATAATCCTGAGGAAGCAGAGTAAAAGAAATTTGGTAGCATGAAGTAGAAGATCATGCATCTCGACACTGTAATAATAGCTTTGGTCAGGAAAAAAAGGATGTTTTATTGTAAGTTAGTCAGACAAGGTATTCTCAGGAAAACTGTAGAAATAGTAATGCAATGTAATAGTGAGTCATCACCTGAAATACTATGCAGAAATATTTTAAAACAGAAGTAGGTGAAGAGGCTTCTGCAATAATTATGGTATTAGAAAACCTGATTCAAGAGAGGAAGCTTTAACAACAAAGTTGTTATAATCATGAAAAGCAGACAGTGAGGATATCCAATAATTGCCTATAAAAATATCAGGAGCCATTTTGAAAAACGGATATGAGAGTTTAGAGGATATAAGTAGGGGATTGTTTAGGTGCGCATGCATTTTATTCAATGAACAGCTTGGTTTTGTGGGCTCACTAATATTCAAAAACAGAGGTTTTGACTTTGTTTCTAAACTAGCATGTGAGTTGCATACTTCAGTTTGGCTTGGCTTTATTTCTGAATCCTCTCAGGACTAGGGGTCAAAGTTTGGCAGGAGAAGAAAAAAACCTCCCTTTCTTCTATGTCCCTTCAAATTTTATACCATGTCTTTTAGAGGGACAAAAGGGAAGGTTAGCAGGTATTTCATGTGATCTTTTCATGGAAGAGTTGGTTATATTTACAGGATTGATTTTTTTTCCATCTATTTTCACTAAATTAAAAGCTGCAAAGACAATAATACCAAACTTAATAGCAGCATATTGTGAACTAGCCTCTCCTTGAAGCTGTCATCAGAAATATCGTCTTAAAGGAAAAGATATCTAATAGTTGTGTGCTGCTGAAATCAAAGGAATGCTCCATTCTCAAGTTGAAGAACAACCTAAGATCATGACAGCGGAAAAAAATACTCTTCAGAAGAAGACAGCCATATAAAGATTCTTGATCAAATATGTAACTGTTCAATGTCAAAAGAACTGAAGTACTCGAATAAAAAATTGGCTTTGCTGGAAGCAAGAATTCAAAAATTTCTTGTATAGAACCTGTTAATTGGCTGTAGGCACAGAGTTGTTTTGTTGGGGTTTTTATCTAGATAAAAGACTGTAGCTGTTACTTGGCTGCTACCTGCAACTGAGGTAGAGTATTTTTTGTTGGATTGGGTTTTTATATAGTTTTTAAATGTGTGTACTTGCCGTGTTTCATTTTGGTATTATGTAAGTACATCACACTAATTTATGCTGTGAACTCCTTATTCAAGACAAATGGTGTTGTGAAGAGTCCTATCAATAGTTATATTAGGCAAAAGTTGTATTCTGTGTTTCTTAGCAGCTTTCTAAGTAAATCAGTGTCTTACAATTTTTTTGTGCCTAACTTTCAAAGACTTCTTATGACAACAGAAGTATAACTTTCTACTAAGATCAGGTTTGTTTCTGGAACCAGTGAAGACTGAAACACATCTTGGTCAACATTGTCAGCTTCCAGTTTTAGCTCTGCTTCCCAAGCAAAGTAGTTTCTTAACTACTGAAACCAACTGATTTATATTTGGGATGACTAATTCCCGTGTGGAAATATGCAAGTCTAATATACAGTTGGGAAACAGTGCTTTGGAGTAACCAGAGGCTTTTAAAAATGGTGATTATAAAGCAAATGAGGAGTTATAAATTATAACATGAATATATATTTTTATTCCCTCTTTCTCTTTTGAAAAGTGGCCTCCACGTTGTTTGGGCTTTGTTGTTTTCCTTCTTTTAGGTTGCATTAGCATTTTAACAGATTTCTAAGGATCATTTTATAGTTGTGTTAACCTTTCTGCAATGAATGGGACTGTAGTTGCTATGCAACATTTTAGTCATTTGGGTACTCTGTCAGGCTTTTATGAGAGAAGGATGTGTTCATTGTGTGTATTTTATATTTTCCACCACATAACTCTACTCAGTAGATGAAATCACAGATACACTACAGATTCTAGTAACATCATAGGGACACAGACTTTCACCAGGGTTTTTTTTTAAATGAAGTTGGAAGTAACTATATCTTACAGATACAGTGTATTATGAATAAAATAAATATTTTTTTAAAAAGTAATTAGACTAGAATTCACAGTATGTTCTTACCTCTTTATTATTGTTCCTATGGAATAGATTTAGATGTGAAATTTCCTTCATAAACAGTCAGGAAATAATTTTTAATTGATTGCAATAATGTAGCTCTAAGATAGAATACATGCTAACGAGTTACCCTTAGTTTACTCTTGTCATCTTGATATTTTAATCAACTATTTACAGATCAAGTATTCAACTTTACATGCATTGATTCAAATGTATAAAAGTTTTGTTTCTCTCTTCCTGAAGAAAAAAAATTTGCACCTTTTTTACATCCTTCTGTAAATCCCTGATGTTTCAGCTCTACTCCTTTCTTTTTCTTAAGTCCATGATTTGCTCTGTTGTACCCTCTCAAGTGCTTGGCAAGCACCTTCGTTCTGACAAATTCTGTCTGTTGGTTATTTTTGCCATGCATGTTTTCAAACTGGGGAATTGAGTTTTAGGTTTCATGCATAGGTGTTCGATAGCCCCATTTTCTCTGTGTTTTGAGAATCTTGCTTTCCCTTTATGATTTTCCATACAAATGTTCTTTTCTTCTATTTGAACAGAGTGAGATCGAAAAAAGCTTTGTGATTGTTAGAATAGCTTCAAAATTTGTGCGTTGGTTAATCAGAAGAGACAGACTGGCATATGTATATCTCACATTATTTAAAAGAGACTGTTATTTGCAATGCAAAACCTTAGGCATAAAAATAAATCAAAATGCAGCATTCAAATAGCATACATCTAATCAGAAAAGGCAACTGAGTAAGTGAGGGGAGCTGAACATTGTAGAGTGACCCCCTCGTTTTGTAATTTCTTTACTGTGCTTTGATTTCAGAATTAAAAAATGTAGTATGCTGATTTGGGTAAGGTTTTAACTCATGCATTTAACTCATGTATTTTGCAAACAATGATTTTTGTTTAGCGTGTTAACAGAATGAATGTTCTGTATTTTAGTCTCAGCAGAAAACCTGGAGAAGAGCCTTAAGCATATGGAGAAGCAACTCCAACAGCTTGAGAAGGATTTGCAGACTTTTCCAGTTCCTGAAGATAAGCACGATAAGTTTGTAGCAAAAATGTCAATATCCTTTGGAATGCTCTTAAAAAACAAAACAGAAGAAAAATCCCCATGTAATTTAACTGCATTGCTTTAAACTTTAAATTTCTCTGCATAATTTCTGTCTAGTTTGTTTGTAGCATGTATTTTTGAAAAATCTAACTTTTTTTCCCTCTCAGAAACTAAAGACATGAAGAGTCCAATTAAAGGATTCCTCTGCAGTGGAATGAATGAGGAGAAAAATCCTTACTGTCAGGTTTTACACTGTATATAAGTATCACAACTTAATGAAAAGTAGTTGTAATAGGAATGTTAAGGACTCTAATGTCCTTAGAAAAATATGTCTGTCACCCTGTGTCTGTTTGTGTTCTACTGTATGGATTACCACTGTGCATGTTTTTGTACATGTGACCACAAAAACAGAAGATTTCTCTTATTTCGGAAATTGGATTCATAGCATGTGAAGTGTTTTCAGGTCTTATTTTTGCCAAAATTCCTTTTCTTAGTATTTATTCCAAATCCTGCAACCAACTTCACTGCCTCTGTCTTTCATAAGAACACCTCGTGACCTGAATATAATTAATTAACTAGAAAAACCCCATTCTTTCACTTAAACCTCCCTAGGTTGGTCATATATGCTTAGCACTGAGAGTAATCTGGAAGCAGAAATATCCGCAGACAGGTTGAAATTTGCTCTGCAGACATGGTTAGGTTATTACCTAGCTGGAAGACTACTCTGTTACATACAAAGCCGGGGGGACTCAGGGCACTGTCCTCTTGATTACTGTTAAATGAAAGATGGCAAGCAACCCTGAGGCCTAGTGGATATACTGGTTCTTCCTGCATCAGGGCAAGTTTTGTCTTCATTAGATTAGCTGCAGCCAGTGTTTGCAACTTAGCTTCAGGCCTTCTCTGGGCAGTGTGGGTTATCTTAACTTTTCAGTGTTGCTACTAATTTTTTTAATGTTGGGTATTTTGTTGTTGAGGTTGTTCTGTTTATTGTTGTTGTTACTGGCTTTTTTTTTCCAGCTCAGTGTGTTTTTAAAAGATATGTTGTAGCCCACCAGCATGGTGTCTCTACAGTATGAAATGTAAGTTTTGTCTCTAGAGAAACTGATAGTATAATAGGAGAACTAGGAGATGGGACCCGAAGGCAAGAGATGAAATACTGCCATGAAGTTAGAGGAAAATACATCCATAAGAGCTTTAAGAGAGTTTTCAGAGAATACTGATTTGTTAAGAAAATGGCATGTAGTCTAGGAAGTTAGAATGGGAAGGGCCTATTAAAAAAATCTAACCTATGAGAAAGGACAGGCTCTTCTTAAGCTGTTAGAACAGAATAGACTATTTCAGTTGGAAGGGACATCATCTAATCCAAAATGGTTGTGGTGCAAACCACAGCCATAAAGTTAAAATTTGCTTTTTGCATCAGTTTTCTCTAGGGAGAACTTCAGTTGATCCTACTGTGTAATATTTTGAATGGAAAGATGATGTCAAATGAAAGAATCAGTAGAATTTTTTTTCTTAATATAGAATAAATAGCAATAAATCCCCAGGAGTAAATAGTGGTCATAAAACACTTGAAAAAAAAATAAAATAAACTCAAATATAAACTTGATGGACTACCGATTCTTACATGAACTAAGGTAGCCCAAGATAGAAAGGAATCATAGAATACTTTGGGTTGGAAGGAACCTCAAAACCATCTGGTTCCACCCTCCCTGCTGCGGGCAGGGACACATGCAGGTCAAAGCTGAAGAGAAGCCCCTAAGTTTTTTTAGAAGAGCTGCAAGGAGGATCTGCAAGTCCACCTTCTCTACCAAGAAAACTTATGAAGACTAAATAAAAACAGAATGAACATATATTTTTTGGAGATAAAATATGATAGGGAAGAGTCAGTGTGTGTGTCGTAAAGGGAAACTATCCATTGCAGGTCCATTATATCATGCAGTTAAAGACAGGAAGTCTGTAGAGCATAACTGAATTCCCATGCATGTTTCAAGAAGGTTTATTAACAAAGGCTTTAAAGTAAAGAAATTTCTTAGGCAGAAAGTGAATTGAATATTTTTTTTTCTGGATTAATATCTTTAAAAAAATCCTCATGTCAAAGGTAGATACTGGCAGATGCTGACAAAGCAACAAGTGAACTTCAGTGATTGTAGAGTAAATAGATCTGGAGGAAAAACCCTATATTAGAACAGTTGGGAACAATTGCACTTAAGAGCAAGCAGAAAACATTTTAAGATGGTATAAAAATCAACAATATTCTTACATCATCAGTTCTTCCATCACCCCACCTCAAAAAGTATTCTGTATAGCTGCTGATGTGGCAGTGAATGGTCGCAATGAGCAGCAGTTGGCAGTAGTTTCTGCATAAGGCGTTTCAATAAATTAAAACTCTGAAGGTGGAAAATCAAAAAAGTTAAGAAAATACAGTAAGCAGAGTAAGTACTTGTAATTTTGTATTCCATACAGAAGGGAAGTTATTAATATATTCATTGTATCTTATAAGGAACCATCCCATTTGAAACACTGTCCAGCAGGGTAAAACATACTAATGGAGATGCTTTCTTGGACAACAGACAATTAAACTGTAGAATTTACTTTTAGGATGTTGTATAGGCTGACAATGTGAGTGAATTTCATCTAAGGCTTTGATAGTTGGCTAAAGATTGTACATCAAAAGCTGTTAAGCAGAATACTTCAGTAGTAGCTTTAGCTTAGAAAAATCACTAACATGGAAACTGCTAGAAACTGAATACAGCATCAGTTGAATTATAATGCTATAATTGCCAAGTTTTCTTCTTGTTTTCCATAATCATTGGGTATTGACTGCTGTCAGAAGCAGGTAAGATGAATATTTGGTCTTACTTAAAAGAAATCAGTACAGGTAAAACCAACTGCTAAGATCTGATTAGTGGGAGATGCCTCTGCTCAAATTAAGGTGCAAACAAGACCATATGCCAAAGTCTGTAATACAGATTTTATTTAGCAGTAAATGTGAGGTAGAGAGATAGAGAGAAATAGAAGAGAGAGGGGAGAAATAGTGAGAGAGAGAGAGAGAGAGAGAGAGAGAGAGAGAGAGAGAGATTAAGCAGAGGATAGTCACCTCTCATGGATCAGTGATGTCCCATTGATGGTTCCTTCACCCTGGGCATCTCAGTGGTGGGGGTCCCAAGGTCATTCAAAACTTTTCACTATTTATACATTTTAGCAAACAGAGGAATTAATGCTCCTTGGCTACATAGTTCTCTTATTCTATTGGTCAAATTATTCCCTCACTTCTAACTCTAGTTAAGTCTCATGCTCAGTCTTTCTTCTTTTGAGTCAGTGGGTTTCTTGAATTGGTGGGTTGTGATCTCCCCCTGCCAGAATTACCCAGTCGGAGCTCATTTCGGCACAGTTGCTGAGCTGGCTTTCCTTGTGGGCCATAAGTTCTGCATTTTTTGTGTCCATTATCAGTGATACATTCTTCTCCCCCAACTTCGTTAACCTCACTCCAAGTCTGAAACTACACCTGGACAATAGTACCACCTTTATCTTATCTCAGGTTCCTGTTACAGTGGTTTAACTTACAGTCCAAGTTCCAGGTATCCACAGGGGCATATTTGAGGGATGGGAGGAGGCTTTGGTAGTTGCAGATGCCATCTGTCCCATAACTTGAGGTGATCTTTGTTTGACCAGTGATATGCATACAAGCAGTTGTTTCTTCACACAGTTTGCCACAGTGGGAATTTTTGTCTGGATACATTAACCAGGATGTGCCAATCAGATCTTGCCTCCACTAGGCCTGGAGCTAGTGGCATCCTGTCACTCCCTTCTGTGCTTATCTCATGGCAAAGTCCTTCTGTGGCCTAAATACTGTTTGAGAGAAGCAACTGTGCTCTTCAAGTCCTTACACCACCACACTACATATTTCATTGTATTAGACTGTTCAAATACAGTATTTTGAACAGTAAATATTAGGAACAGAAATAGTTCGCCCTTACCTACTACCTGACCCAGCAGACAGGCAGTAATTTCAAAACAGCAAAGTTGCATATGGTTTCTAGTCATGTCTGTGAACACACTAATTAAAGAAGCTCACTTTTAGAAAAACAGGAACTTCAATAAATTACGAAGCAGAAAAGGTTTGATGTAAAGGTTAGATAATCCTGCACAGCATGATGAAACCTGGATCTGTCTTTACTTTTATTCCTATGACAAGGAAAGCTGAGTGGTGCTGATGTCTTGAAAAGCATGCAGCTCATGAAAAGAAGCCAGCAGGAAGTCTGAAAAAGAAAGGATGGTGCTTTGTTGGAAATAATTTTTCATCCTGAATACAATTATGCTCCACGGACAAGCAGGCTATTACATCCTGTCGCTAAATATCACAACCCAAAGCCCCCTAATGAACTGATTAGCATTCTTGTTTCTTTAGGAAGTCAGACGTATGCACAGTTGGTGCACTCTTTTATTGACAAAGTCTGTAATTATGAATATTTCTCCTATATATTAGATTGTGTTAATTTGTCAGCCATCGTACGTATGCTAGCTGAAAAGAAATAATAGTTATTATCACAATTCTTCTGATTCCTTTAATTAGGAAAGTCAAAGAATATTGAATTGATATTGATCTAGCGTATTAAATCCATCAAGTGAAATGTTCCATAAAAAGCACAGTGAACAAAATACACTTGTACTTTAAAAATAAAAATTTTGTGGGTTTATGGAGAGTATTTAAATTATGTATTAAAAGTTTAATTAAATGATTTAGTCAACATGCTCTTTATCAGTACAACTCACATCCTGTGATTTTTCCAAGTAGCAGCTGAGAAACTCTTGACAAGTTTGAGCCTATGAATGAAGGTAGTCGATGGTGTTTTTTACAGAAACTTATGGAACTAATTCTTGAGAGACAATAAGTTGATTGCTTGCTGCCTTTCAGCTAGGAACAAAGTCCTTTCTTTTGATCAATTGTCTGTTCCTCTTTCATTGCCATTTAATTTGATTTGTTGACATTGCAAAAAGGGAAGGAAGGAACAGCACTTAACCTGAGTCAGAGCCAGAAGAAACCCATTTCAACTGCAGCAAAGACATTATTTGCTGCCCCCAAACTGTTGGTTACTTAATCAACCTCATAGTTTGAAGTTCCTGCTGTGCAACATAATCAAACTGAAGTCTGTAAGATGTCCTTGCATCCTAAGGACTTTGGAAGATTACAGGACCTGAGCTCTTAAGGTAAAAAAGGGTTATGTGTTGCTCTTTGGAGGAGGGACAAGATGTTAACTGTGTAAATTTAAGTATATAATTCTTCTATATGGGTCTTTAGTATCTGGTCTGGACTTCACACATGTATTACAGCTAACACTGGTTTTGCTTATAATATATGGGATGTAAACACTAGATGCAGCAGATTTGTGTGATACAAATACCTGCCAATTTGTTTTAGTATAACATAGAGGTAAGTAGGAATGAATCAAAAAAAAGGCATTATTTAATAAGTAATCTAAACATTTCTAAGTGTTTCTTGAAATATTATATTCAGATACAGAATTTTTCTGTTGAACCTTGGTATATATATATAAAAAGAAGTCTCTCTGACACGTGTTTTTCAGACAATGGCAACTGTTTTCCCAAAATGTGGGAAATCCTTAACAGAGACCTACAGCATTCACACCCCTTGCTTTAGTAGAAAATCATTTGTTGAAATGAAGTAACCTCAAAGTTTTTTTGAGCTTGTCTTCAAAAGGTTTGCCATGTTTTTATGGAGACTACTGTTGTCTAGTGTAGTGGCAGTCTCAGTTCCCTTTTGAAGATTCTGCTAAAATATGTACAGCATCTATGCACCTGCTAATCTTTTTGTTTATATGCAGAACAATATTCCTTTTTCAATTGTCTAGACTTCATATGTAGGTTAGTTTGTGAAAATATCACAAGTGGTGAATATTGGGGTCTTTTAAAGAAATGTACAGTGGAGATAAATTCATTCATTATCTCTTCTGGGTAACAGCTGCTTTTACTTGGCTTGACATGCTGCACCATATTAGTAATTTAAAAACCACAATGTATTAAAATAAGTATAAACTTCAGACAAGCAGTTCATTATGAAAAGATCTGTCAGAATATGCAAGACCAAACATACAGCTGTTAGAAATTTTGCCACAGATATTACTTGTCTCAGCCCTGCATTGCTTTCCTGTTCCATTAATTAGTAGAATGATCTGTAGTCCCATGAGTCCAAAAATGCAGTCCATGAAGTGAAGCCACTTCAGAAAAAGTTAACAAATACCAAACTGCTTGATTTCCTTTTCTTCCCACCTGTGTTGCAGCTCAGCTGTACTTCTGTCTTCATTCATCCAAAACCAATGAATTGTGTAGTTGATAATGCATATATATCAGCCTGTTCATAATAATTACAGTTGGGATTGCTGTACTCAGTAGTATTCCCTGTTGTCTCCAGTTTAGCTAGGGCTGGCTAAGAAAAGCCATATTTAAGGAGAAAAGGAAGAGGAGTTATTAAAGATACCTAAATTGAAGCTCAGTCTCAGTAGAATGCCAAGAGCTTAGGGATATCACATGATGCACTAGATAGAAAATAAAAATCTCAGGATTCATCGTGTCTGGCATTAAAATACTAGATAGTAAAACATCTTTTCAGAGTGCCGTATTTTGTGTTTAAAATTGTGCATCAAATATTCAAGGAGAGTCACTTTTAACAGTATAAACTATCCAGCTTATATGGACTCTGTTAACATAGCTGTAACTTCAGCTGTCTTGAAGAATATCACAGAAATTTTGTCTCTCACCTCCCCCACTCCCCAAGTGTTCTTTTCAGGACATTCTCTGGCATTTACAAGATGAAGTTTACATTTTACTGATTTTTTTTTCCTTCTTCCTAGAAAACTGAAGGAAGTTATTGGAAAGTTTGATATTTGGCACTTATACATAGTGACAACAAAACACATTTATCTGATTTCCCTTTACCCTTCCAATTTGTGGAATTAAGTAGCCTTGTAACTACAAAACACCTGTATAACTTTCCATAAGTTCTCTTAATAATCTAAGAATCACGAAAAATAAGTATCCTAAATTTGAAGGATCAAAAGTAAAACAGATGTAGAAATTCCTTTTTTTGGTTTCACTCTATTTTCTTTGTTGTTTTGGTTTGCTGGTGTTTTTGTGAACTGCTGACATTTCTCTTGATGTCCTAAACTGTGTTTTGTCATTACTTGTTTCTCATAATCCTTTTTTATTTAATAGTTAGGCAGCAGTTGTAGACTAACTTCTCATCAGTTTTCCTTGCTGTCCCACCAGCTTTTTAAGAGCTTTAATAATTTTTAAGAATCTCAGGTCTAAAGAGTAGTTTTCTGTGTGCTATTCTCATCTTTGGAGCCAAGTAAAGAAGAGAGATTCAAATTGATGCAGAAGAAAAGTGGGCCCATAGCATCAGTACTCTGAGCTGTTGCTAGCTAGTCAGCACAGACAGTCACAGAAACTCCTTACAAGCTGCATCTTGTGGAGTCAGTAGAAGCATGGAAATAAGCTTGTACTGGCAAAAGAGCCTTGTCGGAGAGAGTCTGAAATTAAATGGTTGAGGGATGATGGAAGATCATTTAATAATTTTTAAGTATTTAAATCTTGACTTTAGTTAGTCCTTTTTTACAAGACTGTCGTAAGTATGGAGGCTGTTGTGCCCTTACAGGCCCGGCTAAGAGCCATCGTAGTGACAAATTAGAATGTTGTGAAAGTGCATTATTTCTCCTTTCCTGCATGTTTATGAGAACATTATTGTGTGACTTTCTGGCATGGATTCTAAATCACAAAAAGTCCCCCATGAACTTCTTGCTTGATATTTTAAAAGCAACCTTAACAAACCAGAAGGACATTTACTAGTGAAATTCAAATGGGATTCAGCCTCTAAACAAAGCTAAAAGATAAGTGCATTGCAAAAAAACTCAAGACTGAAAACAGTTACCCAGCAGTAAATTGTTACTGTGTACTGATAACTTGTGGGGTTCCCCAGGGCCCAGTATTGGGGCCAGTCCAGTTCAGTATCTTTATTGATGAGCTGGACGAGGGGATCAAGTGCAGCCTCAGTCAGATCATAAGCAACACCAAATGGTGTGGTAGTGTTGATCTGCTGGAGGGTCGGAAGGTTCTGCAAAGGGATCTGATCAGTCTGGAACAATGGGCCAAGGCCAACGGTATGAGATTCAGTAACTACTAGTCTAGATTTTAATGCACTTGATTAAAAATCCTGTTTTTCATAAAGTGACCATAGTGCTTTTAATCTGTAGTAGAAAGTGTACAAATACAGTAAATTCTCTTTTGCAGTAGTTGAGGTGGGCAATTGACAGTAAAGGGAAAATTGCCATTTATTGTCTTTTGTAGTCTTTACTACAGCAGGAAAGTAACGGAACATAAATATTTGTTTAGCTACCATTCCATTAAAATAAACACTTCAGGAAGTTGTCCTACATAAGGAAATGACTATGTAGAATATTTCATCTTTGAGCTTCTTTGACAAAGTACATTATCAGATGCCCTGACTAAACATAATTTTTAAATTTAATTTATGCAGTATATCGATGCTGTTTATAAATCGTCTATCTTTTGTAGATGTAGTTTTATTATTTTCACCTCTAATTTAATGATGTTGTATTGATGTTGCAAATAGCCTTAGAAAAAGCATAAATACCTGACTCAGCCATCAGGAACAGAAATAAATGCATTGTTGTGAAGATGAAATTCTTTATCTTTCGTGGGTTTTACTGCTAATACCTATCAATATTTCTATTTTTACTCTAATTACTATTTAGTCTAATTAATAATTTAATAGTAGGAACTATACTATTTCTTGATGAAGCATTCAGGTTAATTATTGGTATCTGTACCTAAATTCCATGTAAATTGCAATTTACATACCTAAGCTTTTAGCTTCAATAAGGAGACAGTGATACTAAATAAACTACATAGGTGCTTGAAGTTAGATTAGTTCCATACATTTCGCTTAATTTCATATGAAATTATATGGCAATGGAATAATCTTTGAATTTAAAGTGATTGAGATATTTTGATGTAAGTCCTTGAATTTATTCATAGGCCTAATATACGCAGTAAATTCTAGGAATCATATATGAGATGGAAGGAATTCTTTTGGTCTTCATTTGATGAAATAAAAAATGTGTATGACATACAAATCAATGTTAAATAAAAGCCGTATGTTTGACTGGATTCACTGAGTATTCTTGCAGCCTTAACAGCAGTCTACAGCTTTCTAGTTCATGCCAAAGAAGACTTTCAAAAACTTTCACGGATGCATGAGAACATGGAAAAGCTCTATCAGAATGTGATGAGATATTATGCCATTGATCCAAAGAAAGTTTCGGTGGAGGAGTTTTTAACGGACTTAAACAACTTCAGGACCATGTTCATGGTACAGTATGTTTATTTTATGCCTAATATTTCTTAGAAGTTATTTCTTGTAACCTTATGTAATTGTATATGAATTTGGATAATAAGTAGTTTGTGTCATGTCTGGCTACTTACGGTTACATAGCTTAACTTCCTGACTACACTCCTGCAGAAATGTTATGTGAGCATGAGTTTTGTGACAAAATTCGGAAGAGTGATCCAACAAATGCCTATTGATCTGTCGAAAGATTCACTTAGTCCTTTCACCACCTACTCCTCATGGCAGGCTGATGCTTATCATTACAACATACTTCTTTAAGTTGCTTTCATGTTTCCCTGTCTTTTTTTGTTTTACTTGGTTGGTTGGGTTTTTTAATGATTTCAGACATGTCTGAAGATACAGATGGAGAAAATTACTTCTTTCATAAATACTGAGGAACAGTTTGAAATTCATATGTCCATTTATTTTGAGGACCGGACTTAAAGTAGAACCCATATTTAGCAAACATTTGGAGCACGTAAAGATTACGAAGTCTCTTCTGCTTCAGAGTTGAACAGCAAAAAAGCTAGAGAGCACAGTCTTCAATCAGAAAAAATTTTACTTGACAAGTTCCATATGCCAGATTTTTCAACAGAAACATTGATTATGTTTTCCTAACTTGATCAATGCCTAATATGAAACTCAGTAGTCTGATTTCAAAATTACTAAATATTACAAAATAGTTGTATTGCTTTGACTACTAATGCTTTAACCACACCTTCCACGTAAATATTTTAGTATAAGAATTCTAACTGCTTAGGTTCATATTGAGTTGGAGGCTCTAAAGGAGTGGTTGTGCTTTACAGTAATTTTCCCATATTTCTTCTCTGTGTCTGTAAAATAACCACTGATACTAACCTCTGCTTCACAGCAGTGTTATAAAGATAGATTAATTAGTGCTCCAAAACAGTTAGGTATTATTTATGAGCATGATAGAACAAACCTTGAGGAAAATTAATAATTCTGTCTTGCAGAGCACAGTTTGAAGGGTATATGAAAAAGATGTGTAGATAAGTCATGCAACCCCTTATCATTCAAACAAAATATTGAGTAGCTGCTCAGTTTTGAGACTTTCCAGAAAAGATTTTTGAGATGCCTATCATAAGACACCTGAAGTCTGATTTTCAGGATTGTTTAGTATTGGTCTTGATTACTGACAAAAGCTGAAAGTGGTTGTTATCCTAGAAAATTTAGTTCAAAAGACTTGTAAATTTAGTGCTGAAAAATCATTGGTTTATTAAAAAGTCCAAAGCTAAAATGCCACTTATCACCAGTAAGTGTGGGAAACCGAAATTCAATCATCCTTGTTATGATGCAAAGTTGATGATTTACATAAAGTATTCACCTACTTATAATTCTTCTTTTTTTTAAATTCTCAATTAATGAAAATATTTAAGAAGTTTTTAAAAAAGCATGTTTAAATCTGGAGCCATAGACTTGAGTTTCATAGCTAACTTTGCAGTGCAGTTTGTACTTCAGTGTTACTTGGCAGCTGTAACAGCTATTATTTGCACTCTGTGAGCACCAAATCTAGAGTACAGTTAGTTGGCCAGACCAAAAAGAGGGGTGAAGCATTTTACCTTCAGTGCTTTAACTTCTGAAGCTAAATTCTTGGTACTGTCAGCGGAACATCTCTGTTAACTTCCCTCCATGCTTTCACAGCATCACAGGGACTGCTAACAAGCTCATTCCTTTCCTTGGAAGGACAGCTTTCAAGATGAAGCAATTGTTTGTCTGATGCTTAGAATTTTCTGCAGTTGTGGGAAAGGGAGTGAAGAGGCCTTGAGTCAACAACTCTTGTGTCCAAGGCAGTACACTAATCATAAGACTATAGAAACCCCTTGTTCCTCCTGACACTAGGTTGCTCTGCAGCAGAAACATGACTTCAAGAACCGGAAGAGGAGCAACCAAATAAGAGTTTGTTCCCTAAACTCTATTTTTCTTTCATATGATGCAAATACTTAAACAAAAATTAGAAATGACACTGGAAAGCACGTGAGAGAATCCAAGAATGCTTCCATCTCAGAAAATCCAGGCCTTGGCATGCCACATGTTTTGTGTTGAAAACACATAGAACTTGTAGGAAAGGATTTGGCTCTAGGGCATAGACCTCAAAACATTGGCATCTGCATGTGAGTTTGAGTGTCTAATGTCGTGTTCTAGTCAAGGGAGATGCATACGTAATACAGTTAGTGAAATTTGAAGAGCTGTCTACCTGTTGTCTCAAAGGAGAGCTAACACCAGAAGTTGCCTAGTACCCTGGAGAAGTGTCTTAAATGGTACCCAAGACTTCATCAGCCTGAAATTTTAAGCTGTGACAGAGAATTTGTGGAAGATCACTGTCCTTCTAGAGGAAGGCTGAAGGCAAGGTGTTATACCCCAAAGCTTCCAATTTGTGCTGAATATGAAGGTGTGAGCTACAAAATCAAGCCTACTTGATCAGTGTGATTGGAAAGAAGGGATACCTACATTTGAATGGCTGCAGTCTAAGACTAAGTCCTACTGGTATTAATTTTGGGGGAAAAGTAGATGAAAAGTAGAAATTTACTTGGTCACTCTATTAGGAGAGTGTGTAATTTCTCCAAGTGCTCAAGAACCATTTGAATTTTACCCAGTAGTTTACTCTACAGAATACTTAGTCTGAAAATCAATAAAGAATTTATTAAAAATAATTCAATGAAAAATGTTAGCATTTTGTAGTAGGCTTCTTCCCTCCTCTCTCTGTATCAAGAAATTTGACAGAGGTTGCTTTGGAGAAGACTGTGTGAAAGTACAGTTTTGCTTTGTATAAAAAAGTCCATTTCATTGTCTTTTTTTTCATGACAGAAAGTTTATTCTCCTTCAGTTACCCAAGACAAGTATTTCTTCATAAGTTCTATTTGATATTTTTCTTTCCCCTTCTTATGGTCACTATCTATTACAGTGTTGCTACAGTTCCCCTGGAAATATTGCTGTAATCTACATTCATCTCTGCTATATAATAATCTTCAGTCCATTTTTATTATCTTTGTTCTGAGTCTGGATGTTTTCCTGCTAAAAACAACATGAGACATTAATTATCCCTGCAAACATGCAACGTGTGCCTCAGTTCTTGTGAAGATGGTAGCTATTTTGTAGGTAGGGACACTTTGATATATTGTGAAAGACAGGATTCTGTGTAACTGTGTTCTGAAAAAAGAAACTTTATGCAATGAAGAACAGGTGCACTTTACATTTAATGCAAATGTAAATTCTCAGAGCACTGAGAATTTACTAACGTACATAGCTAACACTAAAAGAATGAAAAGGTAATCAAAAAATAGTTTTTTTGCTTAATGTCTCAATATGCAAAAAAGGATTTAAAAACTTTGAAACTCATAGTTTCATTGGAATTTTTGGTGTCCTTATTTATAATTCAAAATAAACAATATTACACGGATATTATCTAGAAGATGAATTTATAAACCCAATGAATTAATGCATATGTAGATAAGAATAAGAAAAATGCAACACTGTCACCCAGACAGCCTTGTTTTGCTTGCTATAGTGGCTGCATGGGAAGAATAAGTGTTGAAGCTATTCTAGAAATACAAATAATAACATACTTACAATTTTGTAAAACAAGGTGGTTTATGTGGGGGGCCCCAGCTGGTCTGGGGTCTCTGGAAACAGTAGGAACTAAAGATGGAACCTCTGCACCCTGGCAAGGTGGCAGACACGGAAGGGAAGGCTGTGACACAGGGTGGATTTCCTGCCTGTCCTTGCTGATTCATAGTTATCTGACATTCTCAGTTTACGTGTCCAATTGAGAATTATTTATGTTACTGAAAACCAATGGTGCATGGACATGTGTAGATAATAAAGTGTATATAAGTCGTGGCAGCTTTTGCAATAGAGGTCCAAGGTCCAGCTTTCTGAAGAAGACGTGTCGTGTTTTGACCAACCCCGACTGCGACAGGTTTAGATATTTTGAGTTCTTCCTACATGTGTATTCTTAAGATGTGTTTCTTGCTGAATGTATAATCCTTATTTGGGGGAATTAGTATGCTTTTAATATATTTTTTCTGAATTTGCTTACTCTTCTGAATAAAATGTACTAAACATGGAATGTAAAATATTTATTTGGCTTGAGAAATTAAGGTTAGTTAGGAGATGTGATTTGAAAGCTTTTTTCTTTACAGTTCAGCTTTTTTTTTGCTAAGACTTCAGTTTTCATGGAACTCTATATTACTTTTTTTCATAGCAAGCAGTAAAGGAAAATATGAGAAGAAGAGAAGCAGAAGAAAAACAGAGACGTGCTAAAATAGCTAAGGAGAAGGCAGAAAAAGAAAAACAAGAGAGGCAACAAAAGAAAAAGCGCTTGTTAGAAATGAAAACAGGTAAGTGATGTAGAAAACACATTTTGCCAAGCATTTTACTGGAAATAAAGCTGCTATTTTTTCATTATCTGAATGTGCTATGAGAAAAACCAAAATAGATGAATGATTTTTCACTGGATAAAGTTTTCAGCAAAGAGGTTCTTAAATTTTGTATTGTTAATGAACTTTCCTGATTACCAGTTTTTCTCAAGTTATTTTATAATGCTGCCTTTTATTTTTCCATTGGAATATATTGAACCTTGTGTGACTAAGTGTAAGTTCAGTTATGCTCAGAATCCTTTTTTACCTGAGAAAAGGCCTTTTCAAAATCACAAAGCCATTTTCTTTAACTAAGGTTGCATACATGTTTTTGTTCTTTTATGAGAATAAGCCCTTCCTAAAATACTTTGTATTTTTCTTTGAGTATGTCAATTGTTATTTCAACAGGTCCCTATTGAAACACCTCAAAAAACCCCTCAGCCATGTATTTTTAAAATTACTCATGCTATATTGTCTTTTGTATTTAAAGAGGTGGCAGATACTCTGAGAACTCTGTTACTAAAAAAGATGCCTGACGATCCTCTATACTTCTGTATTTTATCCCAGACTGAGCTTCTGTAATCCTGCAGAATGATACATGTCTTACTGTATAAATTACCATGAGCTACTCTTTTTTTTTTTTCTGAGCAGATCTTGTTAAACAGTTCCCCCTATTCAAGCCCTGGTTGGCACCTTTGGCATAAATGATTATGTCTCTCTTCCACTTCTCGCTAATAGCCAGAGTAGGTCTGTTTAGTTTCAGAGATGTTTCAGAACAAAAGTCTTTGATTTATTTTTGTAAGACTATCCATATCTTGAGGTGTGAGACCAGAGCTTTCTCTTAAAGTGGGAAATCAGGCAACTGCTCTCTGAACACAGAATTTCTAATTCCTTAGAAGTACAGTTCAAGACCCAATCATAAAACCACCAGTGACAATCTTTTCAAAGCTCACAGAAGACAGAGGACGTCTGCAGAAGACTAGGAAAGGGAAAAACTGGTCTCTGCATTCATGCACATTTGGGAATGTTTCAAAAGAGATTTCTCTCAGACATGTTTTATGACTGATAGCGCTTTGGGTGAAAAATTGATAGTCTTTCAGTGAAAGTTAAAGCTACCTTCAAGTCCTGTCCTTCATAATGTGATGTTCAGGATTTCCAGAATACAGGTGCCAGTGTTAGACACTTCTGCATCACATACTCACATGTATACGTAGGTCTCTGGTAGTGAACCTTACCACTTCAGCTAATGTAGCAGAGAGCTAAGTACTTGTCATCTACTTGTCTTAAAGTAGCTTGGGTTTTTTATTAAATCATGTAAGTGTACATGTTTTAGGTTCGTGAGGATTCCCAAAATCACAAACACTTAGACACGAAGGGTATGAGCAAAGCAACTTTATTCTATTACTCACGATAGCAGTTAATACACACCGACCCCGGAGTTTCCGAAAAGCCACTGAGCAGGGGAGCATGGTGCTCAGCAGGAGGGGCAGACAGGCCATGCACCTTCAGAGTGTCACCTGGATCAAAATCATGTGCATCTCATCCTTCTCACCCGTCCAACCCAGAACCACCTCTTACATCCCCCTCACAGGAGTGGAATTTTCCAATTGTGACATCGGCTCTCGCGTGGCCAGAGCACAAACTGAGACCACAATGGCTTATGATACCAACGCCGTGCCAACAGTGGCTCTGTTGTTTCTTCTTCTAAACGTCAAGTTTCCGCCAACCTAATCTGTTGTTCTTTTTTCCAAGGTTCAGTTCCCAACAGTGAAACTATACATTATTTTCCCATGCCACATCGATGAGCACAACCACGGACCAACTATAGCAGGGCCTCAGACACGACTCAGGTCCCTGACACACTACAGAAAGAGGTTCCTTGGTCTTGTGAGCAGCCACTTAAAGTTCAGTCTGGAATGACTGATCTAAACATGAGAGTAAAAGATGATGTTAGGATCACCTCAAGCTATAAATACCTCGAGTCTGATATTCACTAAATTGGCTACTGATGAGCTGTAAGGTTTCTTGTGCCTGTTTGCGACACATTTTTAAAAGTCTATTAGAAAACCCAAATTGTGGCAGTGGAAAGCACATGTGGTAGATTTGTTTGTCAGGAAGGACAGCAATAACAGCATGAAAAGTGGGATTGTTTTTCAATTATTATTATTAATTTGACAATCTTACCAGAACTGTATTTACAGTATTTAATGGAAGAGGCATGTTGCTATGATTCTTTGGAGTAACATAAACAATCAAAAAAACTTTTTATTCCCCCCCTCTTTTTTCCTAGCTATAGCTAGGTCAAGAAAAGGCTGTTTTTCTTATTAAGAATCTGTAAATCTCTTATAAAATTTTTACGTCTGACCTGAAAAAAATTTTACATCTGAAAAAATTCATAACCAAGTCCTCCCTCTGTCAGAATACCAAACACTCTTACCTGGAGTGTGACTGTGGAGTAACTGGTTTTTGCTGCATATTATTTCTTTACATGACTGGATCAGATGTTGGATTTGTAGAAACATTATTTCAAGTATTGCTTGAATAAAGTAGCTGAAAACTCACTGATGTTGCCATCCCAGAAGTTATTTACTGGGTTTCAAACAGTTGCATACTTGGAAGAAGAGAAAAGATTAGATTATACATGCTAAATGGTCTTCAGTATTTTTTTTCTCAGTGGACAGATCATAGTGTACTCTACATCTCAACTCTTTTTTTTTTCAGTAACATGGCTTTTTAACTGAAAATGACCTGAAAGTTAGGAATGGCTGTGTATCACTGTACTGTGTGCTACTTTGGAGTTTCTTAACTGTTTCTCTCTTTTTAAAAAAAAACCCCAAGAATCAGCAACAACAACGAAAAAAATCAAACAAACAAACAACTAAAAAAATAATCCAAGAATAATCCGACTGCACTTTACTGGACTGAGTCATTAACAGCACTGGTTTTGTTATGACCTTACTCTTGTTCATTATTTGTCGTTATCACTGTAATTAGTTCTTGCTATCATTCAGTCAATCAATACCACTACATAGTCAAAGCCTGAACATCTGTGTCCTAAATTTAATGTGGATATAAAATCCCACAGAGTTGATACTGTAGTGTTGGCAGTGATGGCTGCCAGTGATGGTCCTAGTTGACAGGATGACATAGTGAAATTTGAGAGGTCTTCTGCAAGGGAAGCCAGAACTGAAACAGATATATTTTTTCTTCTCTACCATCTTCTCTTTCCTTCCCCACACACAGTTTGGGATCTTATTCTTTTACAAAATGGTTTAGTTTCTAGATAGTTCCCAATCCTGTTGTCTGTCCCTAGATGACAGGATGCAAAATGCTTCAGGGGGTGTTAATTCCTCAGGCCACAGCAGTGCCTTTGATTTTTTCATGCTTAGCTTCTGCTTCTTTTCTTAACACAAAAGCAATCTTTTTTTTCACAGTGCTTGAGGTTGTGCTTTTTTTTGAATGACCATTAATTAGCCATTAGTGACTACTGCATGACTCTGGAGCTTCTGCTTTCAGAAGTTACTCAGTAACTTTCAAGACCTGAGCTGCTATGTAGTGCTTAAACAAGATTTGTATCATCATCCTAAACTTGTTTTGTTAACCACTGGTCTCATGTACAACACAGATATTTAACCTGTCCTAGATTCTGCTTTGTTCTTGAAGTTCATTTCTTTGGGTTTCTTCACCTATTATCTGCTTTTAGAAGCTATTTGAAAAGCAGGGGTTTGTTGCCTATGGTGCGACCCTTTGCTGCACAAGGTGGAGGAAACTGTGATTCATTTCTTTGCATAAAAGTGACCTACATAATACTGCAAAAGTTTTTAGTTATTTGGGGAGTATTGCTGACTTTTTTTGCATTTACAAAAACTTAATATAGAATCATAGAATGTTAAGGGGTTGGAATGGACTTTTATAGATCATCTAGTCCGAACCTACCTGCCACTAGCAGGGAAACCCCCAACTTATATCTTAAGGAAATATGTAAAAAAATACAAATTTTATTAAAATATACACAATATGTGACTTGCATATTATAAGTTGCATATAACATGTTGGGACTGTATTAAACCAGGTGTGACTGACATTACAAATATCATATTAACCCAAAAAGAAAATGGATCTGGATTTAAGGTATCTCCTGAGTTTTAGCTTTAAGTAATTTCTTTGGGTTGAAAACAATAATTCCATTAGTAGTTACTGACATTTACATCAAATATGAGGTGGTCCTACAATATACTGGCCTTCTCACAAACGACAGTAGTCTTTCTTAACCTATGTTGTGCCTTTGATACACAGGAGACAACTGAGTCATCTAGATCAAAGCTTATTCTCTATCATCCATACCTCTGCGTCAGGCTGCCTTTGAAATACCGTTACACCGGCTTTGGTGTTGATATAATCATTTTCTAAAACTAGATAAATATGTGTACTTTGTGATAAATCTTCATAAAGTTTTAAGTTCAATTCTTTTATATTTAAGGTATAAATAGATCAAAATTTTGTAGTTTGTCAGGTGTGTAGTTTTTTATAAATATCCAGTACAGGATTTTTTAGAAAAACCTTAACATTTTACAGTATAAATTCGGACGTCTGCTAATAAGATCATAGACTTTTGTTATTATATGGAATCATTTTACTTGCTCTCTTGAAAATTTTTTTTTTTGAGATTTAGACCTGACACCAATGTCAGATTTAGATAGAAATTGTAGTTTGCTAAAATCCTCTATCTCTACTTTACATCTTATCAACACCTACATGTCCTAACAATCACAGCTCAAATAGTTCACTGATAAAAAAAGCTGTGTCTTTAGTTGACATAGTAAAAATATCAGTTTCATATTTTCCTTTCACCTCCATCCTAACTTGAAAAGTATGTGGAATCAGTAAACATTTTGACCAAGTAGTGAATGATACTTGGTATTTCAAAATTTATGGTAATAAAATCTGTCCTCTAAATATTCTCTGGACTACAAAATGATATTCATCATGAGATGCTTTGTCAATAAGATTGCTTTACTTGCTTTTGTGAATCCAGATCAAACGATCACACACTGTCCTTCTAAAGGTAAATAGCCAGTAGAAGGGGATCTTTATGTAAATGCCACTTGTCTGCATACTATTAACATTCAGATACATACTTTCTTGTGCTGTTCAGATTCTTAGTAAAAAGTACACCAATCAATTATTTTGATCTTATCACAGTGTAGACAATTCTATAACTGCGATAATACCAGCTAAACTTATTGTAATGTAATTGAGAACTCCATCATTGTGGCATCTTCATTGTGTCTTACTTTGAATACTATTTAAGTAAGCCATTTTTATCACTGGTTATTTACAAAGGCTGCCCTTTTCTTATGCAAAAGCAGTTAAGTAATGCCAAAATGAAACATCCAATTTCCAATGTAGAATATTAGTTTGTTTTCAATTGTGTTATTCACTTTCACTTTTATCACAACAATTTGGTTTTAAATACATCTTCTAGTTTATTTAAACACTTATGACCTTATTTGCAGTCAATTTTGCAGCATTTATTTTTGCAGAGATTTTATATTGTTTATCTGGTTTTGGAAAAAACCCCACATTCATGTCTTACAAACTTGCGAAGTTTGTTTTCAGTTTTGGTTCTTCAGATGTTTACTATTTTATTACTATCTGATGCATTGTGCAATATGAATATTTTCATTAGTTCTGTAGTGTTCTGCAAAACAAAAGGACACCATGGATCCCTATACTGACAGTTTAAGCAAAGAAAATAGTAAATGTAATGAAGTTCAGATTCTAGCAGATAAAATGGTTGCCTTTGAAATAAATTAAAAATTTCCCAAACCTATTTATATTAGTAAGTATCCCCAAAGCCCTACTTTCTGTGCTTAGCTCAGGTTCTTAAGGCCTCTGTTTTATTAATTTCTTCTTGCTGGGATAGGAGATTTAATATTTGTCAATAATATTCCTTTACTTTAAGGGGAGTACAGGACTGCAAATGACGCAGGTTATAAAAATGTGCTCATGTTCCATTACAACTGAGATGACATCATTAGTTTCTAACATATGTTTTAAAATATCTGCTAGGCTGTTTTCCTGAAAAGAAACACAAGTTTTGGAAAGTAGTAGGTATATTGCTAGCTTTTGCACATTTAGGAATATATTTCATGCAACTAAATTTACTGTAAAGGGGACAAAAGATCTGATAATGATATATATGACAAAGTATATAACATTACTATCCAACAAGCATTTTGTGTAAAGGGCTCTCTTCTCTTGGGAGTTTCCCCTTTTGGAATTTCAAGTGCTGCACTCATCTCAGTTCCTTCCGGATGCTGAATACTCCTTCCTGTTGTTCCACGATTGCTTACACTTGTCCTCAAATTGGACCCTTTTTACCAAGAGGTAAATTACCTGAGGTCATTTTCTGTTATTTGAATTTATTCTTAAGAGTCACTTTTTTTATTGGTTCAGTGGGAAAAAACTCAGTTCCGTAGTTGTAAGAAGTGTAATTTCTGCTTCTGATGTTAAAATATTACAATGGTCACAAAGAACTGCGGGACATTACAGAGTTGCCTACTCAGTACTTACTCATGTTGATATTTAACAGGCAGTTGACAGTAAGCCCATGACAAGTTTGGGGAGTAGATCTAATTTTGCATAATATCCATTTACATTACCAAAAAAAAGGTCCTACATGTGAAGAAGGAAAGGTGACAGACATGGGCCACAAATACATCAGAAAGGAAATGTCACCTAATATGTCCCTAAGTATGGACGTTATTTTTCAGCTTCAATTGTATTGTTTTGACAGTAAAGTATAAACAGATGTTCCCTCAAGAATAATTGTCACATTCATGGTTGAAAATGCTTCGGAGAATGATAAAATACAGGTATGTTCGATCAAAAAAACCCCCAAAAACCCAGTGTGTGATACATCTGCAGAAGCCACAGCAAAAGATGAGATACATCAAAAACTAGTTTGTACTAAGTAGTAGCTCCAAAAGAGCAAGTTGTTTAGAAGAAATAATTATTTTCTTTCTGAAAATTTTGCTTAGAAGTGGAATCTTTGGAGATAGCAGCTGAAGGGGTTTGTGAAACTGAAGTTTACACAAAACCCTGAAAAAATAAATAGCAGCTGTATTTGGTAGAGAGAAAAATAGTCAGAACAAACAGAACCGTTGAAAAAATTAAGCATTAATAAAGTAATGTCTGTAGATGAAGATTCTCATAATGCTTGCCACTTATGCTGTAGCAGTAAAATTTCTAAACAAATGTGAAAACTATGCTGCAAACTTAAAATGGCATTACCATGCAAAATAATTACAATCTCTGGAGCCATCTTTGGGATTAAGAGCTCTAACATTTATACAGGTAGTAGGTTTTGGTTTGAGTAGGCATTTCCTACTCCAACTACTAACTCATATCTCCTTCATAAGGAGGTAGACATCAGAGTCCTCTTTAAACTTTCACTCCTGCTATGTGATACTTTTATTCTCTTTTTTTCTGTATCATCAAAAGTTTCTTCTCTCAAGTTGCAGAGGAAGGGAGGAATAAATATCCTCACCAAAGCATTAGAGGATATGCTTTATTTTTACTTTCCTTGGTCCAAGGTTGTAAAAGAGCCAAGAACCTCCTCTGTAATTGTTGGAAAGCTAGCTGATTGGAAGGTCATGTCTCTGACTCTTCCTTCAAACTGAGTCTGCTGCTGCTTCTTATTTCTATACTGTTCGCTATGACGCTTATCTTCACTCAGCAATACCTCAGTGGTTGTACAGAAGTACAGTCTTGTTACTGCATACCAAAATATTCTTGCTCTGAAGCTTGCTGACAAAAGTTTCTTGATTTCTCTGGCAGCTTCTATCCATTGAAAGCTGTTAAATGCAAATGCAAAGTCTTGGAATCACAAACAGCTGGAGACCAAGAAACCATTCTAGTAATGTCATTATATATTTATCCTGTCCTTTTTATAGATGATTGCTATCAGCTATTAGAGCACAAGATGCAGAGCTAGGTGGACCATAGGACTGATCCTCATGGGTATTCTTGTGCATTTATAGCTACCTAATCAGAAAGGGTCTTTCCTAGCCGAAGCTGTCCAGAAGCTTTCCTTAGACTAAGCTCAGTCTCTCCTCATAGGACTTGTGTTCGAGTCCCTTCACCACCCTTGTTGCTCTTCTCTGGACCTGCTCCAGCACCCCTGAACTGAGGGGCCCAGAACTGGACACTGTACTCCAGGTGTGGCCTCACCAGTGCTTGGAGTCAAGGTTTATCTATTTCTGTACCCTAAAAGCACTTTATGGCAGCCCGACAATGGACCAATTTATCAAGAGCAAATAAGATGGCATGAAACCTACTCTTCTCAGCTAGATTTATGGGCTACTCAGTCATTAGGGGAAATCCTACCTTTTTATAGTACATTTGCCTAGAGCTCTGAAGCAGTGTCAAAGGCTTTCTACTTTGTGTTGGGCATAAGTAAGAAATGTAACTCTTCTGATACTGAACTAGACTGTTGAGGTGAAATGTGAGGTACGTAGATGTGTTTCACTTCTGGGAAGGGTTGCTATGTGTCTCTCACTTGAAGTCACTGCAAATAGTGATATTTTAGGCTGAAATTGGATTTAATACTTTTAAATCTGAGAGGAGCTGCTGTCCTTTCAGCCAGTCTATCCACAGCAGGCTTGGCAGCTATTTTTACTTTGTATCTGTACACTGGAAATTTTCTTTTCCTTGTTGTAATATAACGAGGTTCTTCCAAAATTTGATCAGTGTCAAAGGAACCTTTGTGTTCTGAGTCATGGCTCTAGTTCATGCACTGTTATTGAAAGTCAAACTGACAGTCGTGTATTCCTTAACTTACCTGTCAGTGAAAATTATCTGATTGGTGCTATGGCTTTTTCCAGAAAAACTTCAAAGCCTTAGAACAACTTCAAGTCTATATATGCCGTGCATTTGCTGAACAAAGTTGCCCTTACTACCCACCCACAATTTCTTTCTAAAATTGTATCTAAATTTCATTGGAGTGAAGAGTCTGAGTTTAGGTGGTCACTGCTGAACATTTCAAAACATTAAAGTTGCTTTATATTTTTATGTTTACAATGTAAAAGCCTTCAAAAAGTGTTCTGCCCTGTTCATATGTAAGGCTGCAAGATCTAGACGTTATTAGATGTCCACACTGTGAATACTTCACAAAATCTGGCTGCCTTAGACTGTTAATGAAGAGATGGAACCACATCCAAAACATTGGAGCTCACTACTGCATTGAGGGCTTGAATTATCTTCCTCTCTGTGATCTGCCGTTCTGCTTCCTGAAGCCTAACTCGTTCAACATTACAGCATGGCTAATGTGACATTGTTTAGAGAATGGTCCTTCAGTTTTTACTCAGATGGAGATCTTCCATCTTCAGCTGAGCATTGCTTTGCAGGCTGTACTAGTTAAAATTAATCCTTATACAAACAAACATAAAGGACTTCCATGATGTCTTGAAAGTAAAGATATAACATTAAAAAAGTAAAAGATTTATCTTTCTTTTTTTCCTTCCTTGTGTGAATAATACTCTGGAGAAATCTCACCTATCATTGTCCCAAGCTTGATAATCATTTGGCTCTGAAATTTTTGTACATTAATGCACAAGACATGATGTAGGTAAACCTGGAAGAAGACTGCGAAGGGCTTTCATTTCACTTCAATATACTGGATACAGTATATCCAACCTGAATTATGGCCTGAGCTGAAGAGGGGAAAAAAAGTAGTTTGTATTATAGCAAACAAGAATAAAAAAGTACTAATTCTGGTACTTGCTGATTTGAGAGATCAGGACTTAAATCTCCAGACAAGGAAAATAAATCCGATAGCTTCAGCACTCCAAGTTTTTTATTAAATTATATAAAAACTTGAGTGCCACCACAGGGTTACATCAGTAATGATACAAAGATAATTAAAGTCTTTGCTACTCCGGATGACTTCAGGAGTAGCCCTTGAGGTTTTGCAACTTTTTCCTTTTGTTACAGCTGTGAAATCTGTAAGGTCTCTTTTTAATTTGTCCAAATTGTGCAGTTTTATTTTCAAATGAGGCTGTTTGTCTTTAGGAGATGATCCTTTTCATTACCATGTGACAAAAAGCTGTATGTAATAGCAATGCCATAAATAGAGGCAGGTGGAAAATAATAGTCAAAGTTCTTGTAGATAAATCCCTTAAGTGTACAGATTGAGGAGGCAACATCAACAGAAACCGTGTTAAGGAATCCCTGGTTTGGTTTTTCTGAAACTCCTTAGTATTTTCTTTTGTGAGAGGAGTAGCTGAATAAAGCTTTGATTCTGTGAAAGAGGAAATAGACATATTATGTTTTTCTCCTAGTAAAGTGAACTTTTGGAGTTCTAATATTGTGTGATGTTTTAGTTTATATTGGACAGGTTCAGTGAAACCATAAAAATGAAAAACTTTTCATTCAAAATTATCTTGTTGCACCACTCTTTTTTTTTGTTTTTAATTTAATCATATTGCTAATGATATTTGTGATTCTGTCATGTCAGTGGACTACTGCTCCTGCAATTATGGTATATATAATTTGTTTCTTAAGAAGTACCTAAAATACAGGTGTCATTACTAACTGCAGTATCTGCTGCTATCATTATGAGACATTGTAGTTGTACATGTAAAGCTTATGATACTCAGTGCACTAGAGGAGAAGGGTCTTTAATATTCTTAAAATTTTTGAAGACGTAATTATGAAATTAGGTAGTTTATATCTGACTTGGCACTGAAATGTCAAGGGCAAAACTTACCATCTACTTTGGGAAGTTTACTTCTCCTTTAGATGGTATTTAAAAGACAGTTGTATGGGTTTTAATTAGGTATGATATTAAAAAGTATTTAAATCTCCTATTCTTCAATTGAAGAAAAAGAGATCATTTAAATCATAAAAAGGGTATATTTCCTCAAAGGAATTACTGTTGGCTATGTAGCTATCTGCAAGACAACTAGAACTACTAGTTCTATGATGTCAAAAGATTGATACACTTGACTAATTAGGAAGCCAGTTGGGACTGGTGACAGCAGCCTGCAGCAGCTTGTGAAAGCTGATTTAAAGGTCCCATAGGAAGTGTCAATATCAAACAATATTTGTGACTCTTATATTATCACTGTAGCAGTGTTGTATGCAGCTTTCCCATGGCAATTTAAAAGATTTCTAAAATACTGCATGGTAGACTTTCATTTCTTAATCTTCCTATCATATAAACTTGGACAATATTGTAGTGTGGGTACTAATAGCTAACTGCATAACTTGATAGAAAGTGTCAAAATCAGCTGCTAATGCAGGCATCAAAAAACAGAATTTTGAGCCTACTGAAGTTGTAGCAGTTTGAAAAACAGGCTTTCTACATGTTTTGGGCACAAAGATTATTAACTATGAATGCTTTTATTTGCAGTAGTTAGCTTTTTTCAGTACATCCATGTATACAGGAAAACTACCAGAGGAGTTTTTTAATTCAAATTTTTAATTCAAGTCTACTCCATTTTTATTTCTGTGAACTATTCTGAATGTCAATGGAAGCACTAATCTATAATCTATACTACAGTATATTTCAGATAAGTATGAAAACCAGATGGTACCCATAAATATGTTACAGCTATGCTGCAAGAAGTTGTAGTTTTGCAATATTTCTTTTCCATTATTTTAAGGGTTTTTTTTTTTAATTTATTTGATGAGCCTTTTTACAGTATAGCAGATTATGCATCAGGATTTTTTTTCCTACTGAAGATTGTTAAGTTTTTAAAATAACTATGAAATCCACAGTAGTCTTGGACAGGCTTGAAAGGAAAGAGATGACATACTGAAATAGGATTGAAAATCTTCTGTTATTCCTCCTTCCTAAAACGAAGTTTGGGAATTCTTTTCCATAAACATTAATGGTATAATTTTGGGGACTGTGATACTATTCAATCTTTTTTGAATTGCTATAACCCAAAATGCTTATAAGCTTTCCTCCAGCATTCATGTACCTGAATGTAAG
The DNA here is from genome assembly GCA_013396775.1 of Cephalopterus ornatus. Taxonomy (NCBI): domain Eukaryota; kingdom Metazoa; phylum Chordata; class Aves; order Passeriformes; family Cotingidae; genus Cephalopterus; species Cephalopterus ornatus. The sequence continues at coordinate 152,774 of VZRE01012772.1, read as the reverse complement.
TAACGGCTTGATCTCAAAATTTCATCAAGCATCACTTTGGTTTAAAACTGTTCACTGAGTGTTTTCATCCCAGACATTAGTATTTTAGAGATTTGCATGACATCAGATGGAAAAAGGAAAGTTAAAAAAAACCACAAAAACAACCCCAACAAACCAACAAGAAAAAAAACACCACGAAAAACCCACCCCAAACAAACAAATAGGAAGCTGAGGACAGTCTGAGTGATTTTTTTTTTCCCCCTCGTTTTTGGTAAGGTACATTCCAAACTGTACTACTAACTGTGATAGACTTCAACATAATAAAGCATGTTATACCAAACACAAAGCAAAAGGGAAAAAACCCACAAACTATATTTTAGCCTTCATGTTTATTCTATACCTGCCAGATATACATAAATGTTAGGCGAAATTATGAAATATTTGCTCCTTTTCAGTTTTCTTTTCGTATATGGCTCTTTTATGTAAGGTTGAAAACTAGTCTGGTAGTACAGAGTATAAAGAAAAGAGAAGAACTAAGGGTTGCTGTTCTCTGGGTAAAAATCTGGCTGGATGCCTGAGCCCAAAGAGTGGTGGTGAACAGAGTTGCATCCATTTGCAGGCTGGGCACTAGTGGAGTTCCTAGGGCTCCGTGCTGGGGCCAGTCCTGTTTAGTATCTTTATCAATGGATGATCTGGATGAAGGGATCGAGTGCATCCTCAGTCAGTTTGCAGATTACACCAAGTTAGGCGACAGTGTTGATCTGCTGGAGGGTAGAAATGCTCTGCAGAGGGATCTAGGCAGGCTGGATCAGAGGGCTGGGGCCAGCTGTATAAGGTTCAATAAGGCCAAGTGCCAGATCCTGCACTTCGGTCACAACAACCCCATGGGGTTGAGGGCAGAGTGGCTGCGATGCTGCCTGTCAGAAAAGGACATGGGAGTGCTGATCAACAGCTGGATGAACATGAACCAGCAGTATTGCCCAGGTGACCAAGAAGGCCAATGGTTTATATCAGAAATAGCGTGGCTGGCAGGACTAGGAAAGTGATTGTCCCTCTCTACTCAGCATCTTGTTGTATATACTAGGTAGTTTAGATCCTGATTTGCATAATTCACTGCTAGCAATAACTGCAGAATCATGTGATGTGGCCGACTCCTTGATTTAGGGACTTTTGCCCAGTGGGACGTAATGAGATTTCTATTATGTAATTCTTTATTCCTCTATGGAGATTTTTCATCATTTAGTCAATTCCTGGAGTTGTGTTCTTTGTCCTCCCATGCATACATACAATGGGGTAACAAGTTCAAAAACTAACATTTTCTGATGTGTTTTTTTGAGGAAATAAAAAGGGGGTGTTTAATGCTTACATTTGGTTACCATCTCACAATAATATTCATAATTCTTCTGGGGATTATTATACACATGTGTATTATTACACATGATATTTGTGTAATTTGATGAGTAGAATTTTCCTGAACTACATCAATTATTTAATATTGGCCAGAGGTTATTAAATGTGAGCAGAAAATGGCTTTTGATTAAAGCTACCTATGGATATCACTGTATCCTATCCAGTCCAATATTGTTCACTCAGCTTCCTGCTGAGAAACAATTTCAACTCTTTATAACAATAACTGAAATGATCTTTTGTCTAATGTAGCAAATCATTTAAGGGACAGCTCTTGAAAGCTGCCATCAGACTGATTATTTGCAGTTGTATAAAGTCAGTGAAATGAAAATACGAGTGAAATGACATTTCACTTAAAACTATGTTTGACTCTCAGTATAGAGAAAGAGGAATGCGAAATGAATGGAATAAAATTTGACGTAGTTCAATCTATAGAAGACCAAATCTGTTATGATTAATTGCAAGAGAGCAATTTGTCAATATTAAAACACTGGTCAAAGTTTGAAATAAATATTTTCTATAATACCATTGGTACCTGTTATTGTTGCTTTTTATTGGTATTACTCTCTATGCTTTGATATTGCTATGGTAACCCAGAGGGTTCCTTCTCTCTCCTTTACAGAAGGTGAGGAGACTGGAGTGATGGATAGCCTGTTGGAGGCCTTGCAATCAGGTGCAGCTTTTCGAGACCGAAGGAAAAGGACACCGAGGTCTAAAGGTGAATAGTCTATCTTAGATTTTATTTTCCAGAGAAACTTAAAAGCATTGTGGGTCCAGTGCTCTAGAATTTAAATACTGTCGGGTTTAATTTGTTCTTGCAATGGTAGTTTTCAGGGATGTTCAGACTATTACTCGTGTCAGTAACACTGGAAATGAATGTACTGAACTTATTATAGCCTGATCAATGTGGCAAGACTTTTCAATAGAGCCACATGTACTTTAGCTTTTTAGGGTTTATGATTGTATGGGGAGTTAAAAGTTGTCTTGGCTCATAAGTGAGTCAAATTATTTCTCTGGTACATAACTGTCATTTATTCCTAGAAATACCTGACTTCTAATTGGTTCTGCTTAGTAATGTTACAATACTCCAGTAGCTTTCAAAGAGGTGTTTTATTTCCACTGTTTCCTTGCTTTTGCAGACATACCACAAAATCTCAGTCCAACCACACAGCGGCCTGTTCTGAAAGCTTGTAACCATGGTAATGAACCATATTCTTGAATTGCATGCACTTCTTGGCTTAGCTTATGTGGTTGATCTGTGCTTTCAAGACTCCTGTGGTTTTTTTTCAGTTTTGAACATTAGTGGAGTACTTAACCGTATTGGAACTTGCTTTTTAAAAATCGTCTGAATATTACATGCTGAAACTGTACTTACTGATTACTTTGCAAAGCTCTTCTATTTTTTGAGGGTGTTTATTTATTTAAAATATGATTATGTTTTTAAATGTAGTACTTTTATAATCCTTATTATGCAAGATTTTTTTAAGGGATTATGGAAGTGTAATAAAAAACAGATTACAGATGTTTTAAATGTTACTAAGTGTTTGTTATATCAAATTGAAGAACTTTTTGCATTCATTCTGTGTTTGTTTGTTTGTTTGATACTGTAGTTGGAGTGGTTTAAGCCATCGTTTACCAGTATAATTCACATAATTTGTATCAACAAAGTAATAGTAAATGTTTATTCTTAAGCTCCTAAACTATCTCACAGTAGTCAGTAGAACTTGCTCATACGTGAAAAGTTACAATGAAGGTGTGGGTGCTTGTTAGCGTTGTTTGATAGACAATCTACAAAATATTATTATGTTAGCTGTGTGCTTAAGGAGTCCAGAGTGACAGTTCTCAGTGGTTCATAACTAGCGGTCTCAGGAAGAAGTTTGTATCTGTAGTACCTCTGTAAAGAAAAATTTTAATTTAAACTTACAGGAAAAAAAATTCTTTCTTAGTTTTTAAAGCAGAATGCATTAGCCTTTGAATGCACTATGCTTTGATATTTAAATGCACGGTGGATTTATAAAGCAGATGCCATAAAATTGATTGTACTAATTACACCTCATGTTTAAGTGTTTATTTCTTTAAGTGTCTGTAGCAAAAAAAAAAAACAAAACAAAACAAAACAAAAAAACCCAAAACAATGAAAACCAAAAAAAACAGGGAATTTTTTTAAACACAAAATTGAAGAAAACAGAGCTGGAAGGACAGTTTGAAGATAATTTATTCACTTAAAGGAATTTGATCAAAGAAGAATCAAGTATATTTGATAGGTACTTGTCTAGCACGTAACATATTGATAGTTGAATAATGACTACAGAGCACATCTGAATTTGTCCTGTAAGTGTTTCTGTTTGTAAGAACAATTATATTATATATTTCTTCTTATCAACACGTTCTGTCCAGCTAGCTGTCTATGGCAGACAGTGTAGTTTCCAGTTTTCAAACTAACTTCCTTTGGACAAACTTTATGGCCATGTTCTATATTTCAAATTAAAAAATAAAAAACAAAAAACTACCACCACCCTCCCAAGATTTTAATGCTGCAAAATCTTAATCTGAGCCATGGGCTGATTTGTGCATCAGATGGATATAATTTGGTGCTGAAATCACAAGTCCAGGTATTTGATTTGGAGAGAAGAGTAAAAGTATACTTTTGGATTTTTTGTTTTTTTTACCCAAGTCAGGTTTTGCATAGAGCATTTTATCTAATGCTAAGACTTTTCACAGTTAATTTGAATTTTCTTTCACCTGTCCTGTTAGTTCAGGAACAGGCCAGTACAACTCTGAGCTTGTTTTTAAGGAATCCATTAGTATGTTTTCGATTTGCTGGCACTTGTCACAATATCTACATGTTACAACTTCCTATCTTGACCCAAACAGAGGACTAAACCTGATGTAGATTATGGTGAGTTCATTTATCAAGGCCTTTCTTTTGCTTTTTAATAGAAATACATGGTCATTTATGTTGCATACTGTCTGGAATGAATACTAGACCCCAAGTGTCAAAGTAAATTTTTGGATAATAATAATAATAATAATAATAATAATAATAATAATGTCAATAACGTGACTGAAGTTAATGATGTGGCCAGTCAAGGCAAGAATTGTAATGATAAAATCTTCTGTTTCAGCGTTGAGTAATGTATGATATCAGGGGGTTTTCAGTATTATCCTCTGTATCATTTTTTCTTGCACTTCATATCTGATATATATACATACGAAATAGCCTATTCTATCTATATGTGTATAATAAGTGATCAATGCTATATATAATGGTTTTTTACCTAGATACTGTATAAGCAAGAAGTCTGTGATTTCAGCTCACTTCAGAAAAATTAGAATATGTTATTAGACAGAAGTATTCGCTTAGTCTTTTGTTGATTTGCTATTTTTTTCCCAACCTAAAACTTCAAATGGATGCTAAATTTTGTGTCATGGAAAAAAAGCCACTGGCTTACTCTGAGATTAAAATATGTGGAGATTGCTAGAAGTCCTTAAGCAGCAGCAATTCAAGCACTTTCCTTGTTTGCTTCTGTACTGGTTTTGGCTGTTTGGGTTAACTGGTAACTGGTTTGGTTACTGTTTGTTCCTCTGAGACTAACAGATTCACTTATAGTAGATATACTTTACTAATGCACACTGCAGATTCATATCTAGGATTCATCATGCAGTCAAAAAGAATGACAAGCCATGATTTAAAATGTCTATTCTCTGAATCGGTCAGAGTGTAGCAATCTCTGTTGGGCAAATGCCATCAAGTTCTAACTATTCTCTTCTGTTTCAAAACACAACAAACCAAATTAATAAAATCTGGCTTAGTCTTTATATTTAAAGATATTTCCCTTAAAAAGTGGACTCCAAATCAGACTCAAGCATAGATGATGTTATAACCCCAGCAGGCAACTAAGTACCATGCAGCCACTCACTGTGTCCTCCCTGGTGGGATGGGGAGGAGAACTGGGAAAAGGTAAAACCCATAGATTGAGAGACGAACAATTTAATAATTGAAATAAGTAATAGTAATGAAAAAGAGAGGGAGGGAGAGGAATAAAACACAGGAGAAACAAGTGCTGCGCAATACAATTGCTCCGCCGCTGTGGACCAATGCCCAGCCAGTCCCTCAGCAGCTCCCGACCAACTTCCCCAGTTTATTTGTTGAGCCTGATGCCATATGGTGTGGAATATCCCTTTGGCTAGTTCGGGTCAGCTGTCCTGACTATGCTCCCTGCCAGCTTCTTGTGCCGCTGCTCACTGGCAGAGCATGGGAACCTGAAAAGTCCTTGACTTAGAGTAAGCTCTACTGAGCAACAGCTGAAACATCAGTGTGTTATCAACATTGTTCTTATACTCAATCCAAAAGAGAGCACTGTACCAGCTACTAGGAAGAAAATTAATTGTATCACACATGAAAACAGGACAGGAAACTAGAGAGCAGTGGCTCCATGTCTCACAGTTTCCTTTAACTAAATGGACTACTTAAGAAAAAAAAGAATAGTAAATTTAGTAAAATGGTAGGTATTGATGGGCCATTTTTCTTTTTTGTGACCTGTTGAGCTCCCCAGAAAACTCTGGTAGTGTTCAGCTGATACTTCTGATTACAAAGGACTACTGGTTCTCATGCTACATCCCAGGGTAGCCTATTAGGTGTATTATTTTATTTTCAGTCCTACTCTTCTTTTATTGAATAGATAGCCTCTTTCTAACATGGTATGTAGGTTTTGTCAAGTTTAAATCTGCTCTATTTTTGTGATCAGAATTACCAGTTGTATTTTTAATGCTTGTGACAGTGCCCATCAAGTCAGAACATTTCCTGTGGAGAAAAAGTCTTGCTACATAAGTAACATAAATAATTGACATTTGGAATTTCTGAATCTTGGAAACATTCTAATGCATTTATAATGCAAATAATATACACTAGATTTTAATTGACATAGATAAGATTGCTATGTTTTGTTCCCATTCATAGTGCTTTGTATTTTTAAATTAACAACTAAATACATCTCTGAGCAAAACTACCTTTAGAGGTTACAATTTGCCCTAACTGGAAAGGGCCATAGACTACACAAGATATTGTTGTGTACTCTTCTGCTGTAATTCCCATTCAGAGCACTGTATGACACGAGTAGAGTATTGGTATAGTTTTAGTGTTGTTCTAATAGAGGACCTCTTTTATTTTATTTAGGGAGCAGAAGAAAGCACTTAATTTTCAATGATTGGGATTTTGCACATTAGAAGATCATTTCAAGCAGCTAATAGCTATGGCTGATCTGGGTTTATAAATTATTTACAACAACAGTCAAGGCATATTTGCAGCTTGCACTTTTATTTCAGGCTACTTAAGTTCAAATACACAGAGCAGCATATCCAAGACAGCGCAGAGCTCACTGCAGCACAGAAAGCTGCGTTATTCACTAAGTTTTCAGTCAGGTTTTGCAGCCTGCATCAAATTCTCTGCTGCTATGGCTACACATTTCTTTGCAGTAACATTAAACAAGCTAATGTTACCTGAATTGCATGAATACAAATTCAAGATGCAGCTTTGATTGCATAGATACACATACTTTAAATGCAGCAGAAAGTGTTTGTCTTTATAGGCAGATTGTATTCAAAATGCTTTGAGTAAAGAAAAGCTATAATAAAATGAAAGTAAAAAAATGCATATTGCTTTTTAAGACTGCAAAGGTTGAAAGAAATCTTTGACTTTTATGGTAAGAGATAGTTGTAATTACTATAGATGCTTGTTCAGTAAATCTACACAATAGAATAATTTTCATGTCGCATGCAGTCTGAAGCATTTAAAGTCCTCTGCATAATAAAATCCTTATGAGCAATGTCATTCTGTCCCAATTAAACAAAAGAAAACCGTTTTTTCATGTTCGTTGGGTTCTTTTCATCTCATATTTGTAATAGAACTATCATCTGATGTTCATATTAGTGTCTCTGCTACCTTATTTTTGACAATTGTAGCTGACAGTGAGCTCAAGCTCATCTTAGTTCTTGAAACTGGCAGTGTGACCACGTAGAGGTCACTTTTATTTCATCGTTGCTGCATATGACAGCAAACTGTGATTGGCATTTCAACCAAATTTTTCCTTAAATCTGCTTCTGTTGCTGTCTTTTATTCCACCATATGTAATGAATGTTAGGAAGTACATAACACTGGAGAAGCTATGAAACCCATGAAGATAACTTTTTAACCAGAACATGTTAGTAGTAAAGATACGTTCTTGAGCATTGCCAGTTCTTTGCAGTAGATACTGATTTGAAGGCAGTTGTGCATGTTAGCCTTGTGATCTAAAAATATCAGTACCTCTGGTGGAGAAAATTTTTGTAAGGCTTTGTAAAGTTTTACTCAATAGACAAGTTTCCTCAGCAGAAAACTTGGAATATCTGTTGGCACTGTTATGACATGAAAACATTTAATAGGATTTCTATAAAAAATGGTTTTCAGTTGTTGCCATTTTAGGACCAAAGCTTCACTTCAATATTGACTTCATAGGTCAAGTAAAATTGCTGCTTATTCTAACAGAAATAATTCCCCTGAAACCATCTGCACTGTTTATAATCAAGAGTTTTTTCCTAGAGCAGGCAGCAAAGTTCAAAGAAACTGACCATAAAAGTCAATTTTGCATCTGTGGAAAAAGGAAAAAAAAATTCAGACAAGGAAAGTGAATTTACACATTTTCATTTCTTTGTCTAGAACTGTTTCTGCATTGCCATAGTTGCAAACACATGCAGTCACAAAGATGTCCCTGAAGAATTAACATTCCAAAATGTCTAGGAAGAAGATAAATTTTGATGCAGAGTTTTTAGGATTTTTTTAGTAACCTTTCACTCTTGTAATTTAATGAAGAAAGTATCAAAGTCAGAAGGCATGATAGCCAGCAAGAAGAGTTTGGGATGAAAAGTTAGATATTTTGATTTTTTTTTTTTCTGACCTTTTCTAACAAAATACTCTTCATAGTAAAGACTGACATAAAAAGATGAATAAAATTCTCATTTATTTATTAATTTCTTTATTTTTAAATGGAGAATGCTGAAAAATGGATGAAGGCTCTGTTAAGAATGGAAAAGGCTACTTCAAATTAATAGTAATTGCATATTAGTACTGTGAAAATACTGATACAGACAGAAAGAAAATGTTAACTTCCCTTTAGTATAAGCTAAACGCACACTATCAACCTTAGCACTATGTGTATTTAGAAAAGGTGAGGAGGAATTGTAATCCGACAAAAATGTCTTGAGAGATTTCTCTTCTCAACTCTCATGAGCAAGGTAGCATGCATATCCTCCACTCTGTGTCTTATCATTAAGAATTATATGTGAACATTATATAGACATAAAACAGAACCAAAGCTTTTTAAGAGTAAAAATTTTAGGTACCACCTTGAGACAAGGTGGACCTTATAACGGGGCTTTTTCCCCAGAGGTTTGACAACTTCATTCCTAAAGTGCGACACTTTGAAGATGTCAAATTAGGCACTCAGAAGAGCTAATTGCTTTTGTAAATATCTTGGCAGTGTTCATTGATACTAGTTGAATAAGACTGCATCTCTCATGAGAGGCAAGGACATTTTCTGCAAGATAAGAACTGTAGCAAAGAGGTGACATTTGAAAGCAGTGACACTGTATATTCTATAATTGCACATACAGTAAATGTCAGCTTCATAATCATCTAGGTAGGTAACCAGATTTCCAAAAGCTACAGTGGCCAAGTTATATATTCAGAGCAGTCTGCTGAAAATGTGTCAGTGGAAAATCTTAAATCTGCAAAGGGAGATGTAATTTACCAACAATTTACGCATATTTGTCTTTTCAGTGTTTAGTCACGTAGAACTTCCCATTCGAAGACAATTGCCGAGTTTATATGTATAGCAAAGAGATTTTGTCACTTCTCAGAGTACCTTACAAGTCTCTTCTATATTTGTTAAACAAGATTCTAGGTGTAAATTTGCCGGTCTCTTTCACTTCTGTTTTCTGAATGTTAAAAACAAGCAGTATCTAAACTCATGCCTCATTCTTCAGAGGCTACTAGAAATTTGATCTGAATAGAAAAAATGATGTAACTGTTCACTGAACAACAGCCATAAAGGTCTTTATAATGTGGCAGTTTTTAATATTTATATAACATATACATATCTATCTTCTTAAAGGGATTATCTTTCTCTAAAAAAACCACAGATAAGCCACAAGTGACATATTAGGTAGCAAATTTTCATCAGCTAGATATTAGAAATGAGTTTTCTCTAGTTAAAGACTTTAACTGGGGACAAAATCTGACATAGGAGCAGTGTATGATTCTTGACCTGAGTCTGTTTTGTCAGTCAATAGAGGAGTCTTGTGTATTTCCATGGTACATGACTAAGGCAAAATCTGCGTCAATCACCCAGCAAAATAACCTGAAGCCTCCCGAGACCCCTTCTTGGTGGAGATCGTGAGTGGTAAAGGAAGGAAATGCAGCAGCCAAATGCAGCTCTTGCATGAGTAGCAGGAAGAAAGGTGATAGCCAGGCTTCCGCTGAATGATCTGGAGTAGTGTGAGGTAGTTGGACTGCAACCCCTCTGCTCTTATAGTGATGTAGCTTACAAATCCAAGATGAGAAGCTGCAGTTTAAGTATTTTCAGGAAAGAATATTTGGATTTTGGAAGATATGAGGTTAATCAATCTATTCACTTTCAGCATACACTGTGAAGTAGTTTGACTCTTGTTCTTGGCATGGTGATGTTTGAGGTTTTTTTAAAAAAAACCCCAACATTTTAAAGCAAGATTGTTTTAACCAAACAGAAAAATTAGGTGAAGTGTATGCAATTTCCTTGAAGATTTTATTTCCATGAGGATAACTAATATGTCCTTTTTTCTTTCTTTGTAAGACTGTAACTATCTAGTTATTAGCATGGTCTATCTGTTACAATATTTTGTCACAGTATCTTAATAAACCACTTATTTTGTAATGGTGAAGTTTTCAATTTTGAGGGGGGAAAAGCTTTTATCTTGCTTTTTTGTCTCCTGATATTATCTATTTCCATATACTAGAGAAATAAAAAAACCCCAAACTCTTACCTGACCCTCCAAGCTTGACCATATTTGCCTTAGGTTTAAAAAAAAATCTAAAGAATGGGATTCGAAAAACTTAGACTGAATTTATTCTACACTATTCAAACTTGCAGTTCTTGATTTTCTCTCTCCTTGTGGCATAGCAAAACGATAAAATAAGAAATTGAAAAGATAACATCGAGAATACTTAGTGTCATAAACAGGGAAATGGAATGAAATCTCAGCAGACTTTCAGCATTGCCAAATAATTATTCTAGAGGTTTTTCTTTTTATCTATTTTCTTAGGCTTTAAGCCTGTATTTGAAAAGAGATGAGTGTACATGGTGTGTTAGAATACAGTGCACATAAAAATGCTTGAATTAGCTGTGGACAGTCTATTTTGTGTGCTTGAAGCAAGATAGCTTGTAGGAACAAATTTGGATATCACAGCCCAGTTTCAGGGTTTCGAAAGAGATTTGGGTATCTGTGTACAGCAGCTATATCGAGCTGTGGCGGTTTCAGAACTGCGTCTGAGAATGTGACAGGAATCATCATCAGCCTTCCCCATCCAATATGAGTATTTGAATCACTAGATGCAGTAACATTTATTATTTATGGTGGTACTCTGTGAGCAAAGGAGCTAATGAACAGAAGGGAACTTTTCAGGGATACTGAAAACATGGTTTAAATCCTCTCCCTGTGGGAATAATAGAATCTTGATGAACCAGAGTTAAACACAGCTGAGTGAGAGCTTTCATGGCCCAGGTTAACTTTGGCACCTAAATTTTACTGGTCTTTTAGTTTGGTAACTTAATAACAACAGAAGAAATTACTATCAGAGTTGTGGAACTTAACTGAAAGGCAGCAGTTTGAGATACTACAGATATGCATTAGCCAGAGAAATAAGTCTTGAAGGTGGTGGTCTTCCAGTTGTTTTCTCTCACCTCTGGGGAAAGGATCAGAAAATAAAACCTATTAATATATAAAGGCTTCTACTGCTTTTATAGCTTTGTATAAGGTTGGCATTTTGTGTTTGTTTGGGGTTTTTTTTTATTATAGTCATAATTACATTTGGTGATTATTTTTTTAATATTTCCTTAGTTTCAAAAGGAGAGATTAATCCCCAAATACTCTCTTTCAATTCCTTGTCAAAATTGCTTTCTTTTCTGTGCATAAGCACAGAAGCATTTATTTGAGGGCATATTCTTATTTCAGTGGGTGCATTTTATTGCTGTCATTACCAGAGAAGGTAGGCTGAATATATTTTTTCTTCCTGCGTTCTAAAATGTAAATATTTCCTTTGATCCATCTTTTCCAAGAGAAAGTGAACTTTAATCTTTCACTCCACCATCACTAGCTCAAGAACTGGCTGAATTAATCTAATAATTCCAAACCTACTGATTAACTCAGATGAGCATGATGCCAAGTTGGGCAACTAGGCTGATGCAGGAGCTTGGGGAGGACTTGGTTACACTTTGGTCAGTATTTATAGAATGAAGTAACATTAAATGATAACTGCATCAAAAGAAATGCTACAAGCTGATAGGCTGCCCTATCCTTTCCTCTGATCCTACACCCTTTTTTTTTTCTTTTCTTTTTTTTTTTTGGTGTGGGGGGAGGGGAGAATGGCTTTGATTTTGGTGTTGTGGTTTTCCTAGAATCACTGAGGTCAGAAAAGACCTCCAAGATCATCAAGTACACCCTTTGACCAAACAGTACCATGCCAACTAAACCATATCGCTAAGTGCTGAATGTGGGTTCAGTCGATCCTTGAACACTTCCAAGTATGATGACTCCACCACCTTCCTGGTTAGCCCATTAAAAGTTTAACTGTCCTTTCAGTGAAGAAATTCTTCCTGATGTCCAACCTGAAGCTAACCTGGTGCGACTTGACCCTATCTCCTTCTGTCCTGTCACTAGTTGCCTGGGAGAAGAGACTGACCCCAACTCCTTACAGCCTTCTTCTAGGTAGTTGTAGAGAGTGATAAGGTCTACTCTGAACCTCCTTTTCTCCAGACTAAACAACCCCAGCTCCCTCAGCCACTCCTCGTATGACTTACTCTCTAAACCCTTCACCAACTTTGTTGCACTTTCCTGCTCCAGCACCTCAATGTCTTTTTTGTAGTGAGGGGCCCAGAACTGAACACAGTATTTGAGGGCACACTGCTGGCTCATTTTCAGCAGTTGACCAGCGCCAGGTCCTTTTCCACTGGGCCTCTTTCCAACCCTTCTTCCTCCAGCCTATAATGTTGCAGGGGGTTGTTGTGACCCAGGTGCAGGACCTGGAACTTTGCCTTATTGAACCTCATGCAGTTGTCCTCAATCCGTCGATCCAGCCTGTTCATATCCCTCTGCAGAGCCTTCCAGCCCTCCAGCAGATCAACACTCCCACCCAACTTGGTCTCATCTTCAAACAGACTGAGAGTGCACTTGATCCCCAGATTGTCAATGAAGTTATTAAACAGGACTGGCCCCAATACTGAGCCCTGGGGAGCACCACTAGTGAGTGGCTGCCAACTGGATTTAGTTCCATTCACCAGCACTCTCTGGGTCCAGCCATCCAGCCAGTTTTTAACCCAGTGAAGAGTGTACCTGTCCAAGCTCTGGGCTGCCAGCTACTCCAGGAGAATGCAGTGGAAGACAGTATTGAAGGTTTTACTGAAGGTTGGGGAGACTACATCCACAGCCTCTCATTGGTCACCTGGTCATGAAAGGAGATCAAATTGGCCAAGCAGGACCTGCCTTTCCTAAACCCATGCCGGCTGGGCCTAACCCTCTGGTTATCCTGTACATGCTGTGCGATCCCACTCAAGGTAATCTGTTCCATAACCTCCCCCAGCATCAAGGTCAGGCTTACAGACCTGTAGTTCCCTGGATCCTACTTTTGACCCTTCTGGTAGAAGGGCAAAATTTTTCCCAATTTACATTGTTTGGTACTTAAACTGAAATCTCCAAGTTCTGCTTTACAGGCATCTACAATTGCAGTGAAAAGTAGGATTAAAGCACTAAACACAAGCACTAAAAATGCTTTATAATGTTAATTACTCTGGGATATCAGGTATTAAGCATTTTTAACTGACCTCCAAAATTAATCTATGTATTTAATCCCTTGAAGAGATGAAATACCTCATAAATAAATGCACAGTTTAGGGTGTTTGGACTCCTTGTAGTGGACAGAGAGAGGCACATGCCCATCTTACACAGGAGTTAGCTTATATGAATTGTTAATAGTCAATGAGTTCAGGCCTCTAATTTAAAGTGCTTGAGGCTGAGAGACCTGATAAGGTGTCTCCATGTTTTAGTTCTCTGTCTATAATAAAGTTAATAAAACAGGGCACAGCACACTCAATACTGCAAATAAAACAATAGCTGGAATAGCCGCTCTTAGAGTTAGGATTCTGTCCTAGGCAACGAATGATAGAAGTGCTTCTGAGGGGGAAAAAAGTAATTCTCTTACGTGCATACATAGAAAATGTACGTTAGATTTGAATAACTAACTTTGACATGCCTCCAAATTCTAGTACTTTGAGACTCAGCTCTTTTCCTTTACTAAAGAGTGTGTTTGTGTAATTTTTATTACACTGCTATCTGCAATGATGATATTTTTGAGTGTACTCATGTTTCATTAGACTAGCTGTATTAAAAGTAAATGAATCAGGACTGTGGCTTTAAATTATGCAACCTTTGTGGCATGCAAGGTGAGTTCATAATTTGAGCACAAATCAGCATAAATCAGGATTGATGGATGAGTAGTTGCAAACTCTGTTCTGGCTATTCAGCATGGACTAAAAAGTACTTTGCTATCAAATAATCCCTAGTTTTGTAATTGCACTGTAGATGGTAGTCTTCCCCTTTCTCTAAGAAATATAAAATAATTTTAATTCTGTGTGATCCATCATCAGGCAACTACTCAAAAAAGTAACATTCTTAAATGCTCTCAAATGTCCAGTAGCAAAAATAAATGAAGGGCAGAGTGCATTAAGGGATTTCCAGTTGTGTCTCACAGGGCAGAGAAAACTGCTGTGAGAGAGCTCTTGGGAAAGCTCCTACTCTTGCTGCCTTTAGCAGTAGTTTCCTGACTAATCAGTCTCCAAGCTTACCCCAGTGCATTGAGTCTGTTCTTTCTCTGTTGCCAGCTGCTGACTGAAAACAGGACACAGCCAATTATTCTCTGCTGAGTTTACCCAGTCTCTGTTTATCCACCTAACAGCAGTTGCTCCAAGATCATTTTAATGAAAACTTGTTATGTAGTGAGATCTCCTATTATAAAATGTTGGATTTGTTTCAGGGGGGTCAAAAATACATAAATCTTACTGTCTAAGATTGGATTATATTTTTTGGAATAGTTGCATCCTGTGGGATGGAAAACAAAGCATGCTCAAGTGGAAATAATTTCTTCCTTTTCCACATTCCAATGCCTGTAAATTAAAAAAAGGTTTACCTTCATTATTGAAAATTAAAAAATAAACTATTATGAGTATTTTTAATTGATGATACTACTGGCCGTATTCCAGTTTCTTGGTTTGAGGTCTGATCTTCTTTCATGAATCTTTTTTTCTTCGTTTCTATTTACGTCTGAAGCTGTATGAGTGATACCTAATGATAGTTTTACTTGTTCCCAACCACATCTTATTTCATTGTTATTCTAAGCCCATCTTTCTTACTCATCTATCAGTGCTGTAGCACATCAGCACATTCAACAGTACCACTTAACTCTAGTGTATAAAACATTTTACTCCTTCTTCAGCCTGTAACTGCAGATTTAGCCTAACAAAAAAGGCATTTCTGACCTGTGCCAATAAACTATAAAACGTACTGTGGCCTAAATGAGAATATTACTTATTATAGAAGTCTTTTACGGTCACATTAGTAATAAAGCTATGGTGAAATTGTGCGTGTTGAAGGAACTAAGCAACCAGAAAGCCTGCAAAGACATCTCCAGCTAACGTTTACTGGGAAAGCTATAGTAACACAAAATACAGTATACTTTTATTATTTTTCTAACAACTGGAAGTGCAAAGAGATACATTAAAAAAATTGTATTCCGGCTGCTTAAGAGAAAGCTAAATGAGAGGCAAGTCAGCAATAACTTAATGTGCTGTCCAAACTTTACAAAATATTTTTACATAGTTTACATCTTTTCAGAGATCTGGTGAAAAGGTGGTGGGTTGGGATTCAAACATCATACACTTAGATCTCCCATCCAAAACTGGCTGTCACTCAGAATCTGGATTTGTTCAGATAGTGCTATAAGATGCACTTTAAGGTTTGCCAGCTCTGGGATTGCACCATACAATCCAAAACAATTTTCTTCATCTGTGCTTCTACAATGACAGTGCACTGAGTAGTTATGAGGTATGTTTTCTTATACTTAATACTTCTTGGCTTTTGATTTAGCCCATTTGAAAAAAAAAATAATCATCAAACAAACAGGAGTTACTTCTTACCTTTAGTTTGAAAATATTTATTCCCTTAGCCTTCATTGACACAGTGAAAGTTATTTCAATGTTTGCAGATAAATAATACTTTTCTGCAAGTGATAAGAGAACTTATTTGGTCAAGAACAATTTTTAACAAAAATACTACCTGTATTTTATATGGAAATAAAGTGTGACTAAAATTAATCTTCCAAGGTCTGGTTTTGTCAAAGCTAAACTGAACAGGTTAGGGAGAATTAGGAAAATATGCAAAATGGAGAAGCTCTTCTTAAGCATCTGTTAGTTCTCTTGGAATATGGTGAGCATGCTAGTGGAGAAGTCCACTTTATGTTCAGAAAACACTGCTGCAGCATTTTCAGATTTTGGAGCTAAAGGTATAATTTGTACACTTGCATGAGGTACACTAATGAAAAAAGTATATTGCTCTTGAATTTTTTTGTTCTGATGAAGCACAGTGCTTCCCTGTAGTATCAAGTTCTGTTGCATGTCTTTGGGACAAAGAGAGTTTGGTGGTTTTCACACTGCACAATACTGAAAGTATCATAATTGGTATTTCAGGTTCTTATGGTGTTTCTTGTATGGTGTATCAAAGATATAAAGCTTGAGCTTTGAGCTTATGCCATTTTCAGTACACGTTGAAATCCTTCCTCCATTTAATGCAAGTAACATACTTTAACAGATGTTTTACCTGTTGCCTTTGAGGAGTTTCTTATCTTTGAAGTATATGAGCAGTGTTGGATTTAGTAATAGTTCTTACACTTGTATACAAGTGGTATGTGGAAGTGAACAAATCTTTCAGTTTACTCGGTAAATCAGTCTGGGCTTATTAAGTCAGCTTAAGAATAGAATTTCTATCAGTTAAACTTTCCACTGGGATTTATGATTGGAGTGCATATAATAACTCATTACTGATCAATGCACGAGAGATGTTCTGTTGTAATATGTATTCATGGGAAGTATTTGTACTCATTTTCGTTTTATATTTTTGTAAATAAAGTCCCATTACTTATTAACAAAAAATTCACTGGATCACAATGCATCAATCAAACAGAACCATTGATTTTTCTGGGATACTCTTTATTTCAAAATAGGTTTCCAATGAATATTACTTATTTCCTCCTTTTTGGCAAATTACATTTTCAGCAGTTTAAGGAAAGAAGAAATACTGTAGTCTAACCAATATTATTTGTCAAACTAAATTAATGCTTGAAGCAAGTTAATAAGACTATCTTCCAAAGCAGGAAGAAGATAATATAAAAATTTTCCAAGTGCCATCACAGGCACTTATGATAGAAATTTTCATATTTCTTTATCACAATCAGAGTTTACCTAAGAGTTTCGTTTCTAATGCAGTACAAATAATTACAACTTGAACTTGGTGCAGGGGGGCTATTAATTTAAAGAAAAAGTGTTTATAGATTTTTCTTGTTAGTTTTTAGAAATTGTTTGGTTTGTACTCATTCCTTTGATACTTTTGAAAATGAAATAGGGAAGTAAATTATTTTACACAAACTGTGATGCTAGAAATGAGATTGTGTTTTATCTTCACTCTCTAAAATCTACTCTGGCAATAATCATTCTCCCTATGGTAAAAAAAAAGAGAGAAAAAAAGAATTTACTTGAACTTACTTTACAGAAAGAAATCGGTGACGTATCTACATTTTTACTCTTTCGCTGCAATATAGGAACCTGTCAAAAAATGTGACAGCTGACATCATAGTCAAACTGACTCTTGGAGACTTGCAATGTACCAGTTTCTTGGGGCAAATATTTAATTACCAAGCCAGTTCGTTGGCCCAGCTGGGTTAACATGAATCAGCTGAAGGACTGTTTATAGCCATTATTCTGAGTGGAGTTTGCATTTGATAAACTCATAAGCATTACCAAAAAAATAGTAGTAAGTCTTTGGTGTTTTCAAAGGTTTAACAATTCACAGCAGCTTCCTGAATTAAATGTGTGGCCCAACAGGAAAAAGCAGCATGAATTTCTCTGTTTTGTTTGGGATAAAAGTTTTGAAGAGTGCCTCTGAAACACTTTATTTACATGTTTTATTTTCTGGTACAGTATTTTCAGTCAGTTCAGATTCAGCTCAAATTAACAACTCTGTGTGCTTTGGGATAATTAAATTACTGTTTCCTCTTATCTTGGCTCACCATGCAGACTATTGCCCACCCCTGTGGCTGCTTTTACTCCATTGCTATAGCAGCTCCGTTATTTTGGGATAAATCTTCTCTTCTTCCCATCAGTTGTTGTGAAAGGAATGTAAACCACCTGTGAAAAAAATTAGCATATTTGGACCGACTTCTTGCGTTTGCTTGTCTGGCTGTATTCCAGGTGTTTTTATGACTGTATAAGGGAAGGAGTAAAAAAAGGTATTTCAGCTGTTCTTAGCTATTAAAATTGACCTGGATGTACCCTGGGCTGGTAAGGAGGGGACAGAAGGATGAAGAAAGCCAGGTTCGTATGAAATAAGGGAGGAGGGATGTGAAGCGCGGGTGAACGGGTGTATTGGCTTGAGCCACAGCCGCTGTGTTGGGAGCGTCACCCAGGAGATGCCACCGCATCGTCCGGGCAACCTGAGTTGCCACGGTGACGGCGCGGCGCGACCAAGGGACGAGTACCGAGTGCTGCTGCTGCTGCCTGGGCCCTCGCTGGGACTGCGGATGCCAGATGAGTGTTAGATACCCCCACCCCAAACCTAGTTCTGGCAAGATGTTTTCGTTCCCTGGATGAAGTGATGCCCAGCCGAAGGCTGCTGCCAGATTTCTGAAGCTGTTGCACATTCAGCAAAACTTTATAGTCGTGGGTGTTTCTGGCATCTGGTGAATAAATGTAGAGCTTAGAAGGCAGATATGGAAAACAAATACTGGTTCTGCTCTAGGGAAAGTAGTGATGATGCAATTATTTAATTTTTTTTTTTGTATTTATGTAGGAATGCACATGATTACTAGTAGCACAGACACTCTTAATTGCTTCCCAGGAAAACAACATAAAACTGAAATTGTCCCTCCCATTTTTTATTACATATATTTGCTATTAGATTTGTTATTTGATAGCGGTAGCACAGTCACATAATTTTTCCTGCCCAAGTGGGCATTATCTGTAGTTTCAAATGTGCATAGTAAGTACTCAGCTCTGGGTGGGGCTTTTAAGCCGTATGTCTTTACATACCAAAAAGAATCCTTAAAGTAACCAATTACATTCAACCTTAAAAATTTCATCAAAGACATCATTTGTGTTTGTTCCTGAAAGGTGATAATTGTTCTGCAGTTAAAACTGGTTACGGTACTGGTTAGATGACTGAGATTTGTGTTACCACTGTACCACATCATCGATCTTAAAAGGCAGAATGTTTGTTTTTCTGCTCTTCTCTCCTGTCTGTGCACATATATCTATCTATAACATCCAATCCTTTCACTCAGTTATTTCCTTCAATTCCGGGAAAATGTTTGAAACTGCCTGTAAAATGAGGAGTTTGTTGGATTTAGGTTTGGTGGGTTTTTTGGGTTTGGGGGGTTTTTTTGGGTGAGGAGGAGAGAGGTGGTGAGTATTGTTGTTGAAGTTGTAATGCGACATCCAGAAAGATTTAGAAGCAATCCTAGGCTGAAAATAAATGTGGTAACTCTTCCTTAAGTGAGTCTGTCATTGAACAGCAGGATGACTGCCATCAAGAAGAAGCACTTCTGCCACTGTAGATGTATTTGGGGAAAGGGGGGAGTAATGGAATGGGTTATTTGATGGGGAGTTTGTGAACATATTACCTGAGAGAAATGTCTGGAGCAGAGCTGTGCATATCTATTTTTTCCCCCCCCCCCGTTGGTGAGACAAAGAGAAAAAATAAATTAAAAAAAAACCCCTACATTTTTCTACATTGTTTTGAAAACCAAAATTTCTTTCCATTTGGCATGAAATATTTGCTTTTCTGAGAGAAAGAAAGAAAAACAATAGAGAAAGAAGGAGATGGATGTTACTGCCTTTGCTCAATACCCAGATTACTTCATCATTTAGCCAGGATATGAGAGACACAGATTCAGTTTCTTTCCTTTGTGTGAGAATATTTGTGAATTTTCTAGAAATGAACACGTCACCTACCCAGCAGGCTTAGCTATTCTTTCCCAACTGTTTCATGCTCTGAATATCTATGAGTAGTGGAACAGTCCCAATGGATTGGGTCGAACTTAAGTCTCAGTGAGAAATGGGTTTGACAGAGTTAATCAAGACATCCAGCAACTGCATTGAGTCATCAGCTTACTTTTTAGGTGAAGTTGTGAGGTTTATGGCTTCGGTTATTACAAATTAGATAACGCTTAGGTCAAGGCATAAAATCTAAGAAGATATAGATTGATCTATGGGCCTCTTTTGTGAGGTGCAGGATTTTCTGTGTGGATGATGTGCTAGTAGAATCAAAAGAAAACATGCCTGCAGCCTTTCTTTTCACATCTTTCATACAATCCTTCTTCTTGTAATAACCTGTGAAAACATGCCACAGTAAGTGACAATTTTTTTTTTATCTGTCTTTGGAGAAACAAAATCCTAAGGCACCTTCCCTAAATACCTTGGGAATAAAAGCTACTGTGTTTGCCATAGTTCTCTGGACCATAAGACCAATACCACTAGTTTATGCTTTTTTTTTCCTTTTCTTTCTTTTATTTTGCTACAGGATTCAAATGAACACAGCTACTTCTGAAAAAAGTTACTGTTCTAATTTCACTTTTTATTTCTCCAGATCATCTCCCTCATTGCCCTTTTCTGGGGCCTTCATGGGAGAAATTGTTTTAAAAAGATGATGAATCAATTTAGGCAGAAGCAAGATAAATTTTTCTACATTTTCAGGAATATGTCTCATATTTTTCTGTCAAATGTTCATCAATATGTATTAGGGTCTGGTGTGCAAGTACTAACCAGTCATTTCCTGGGTATTTAAATTTATTTTTTTTCCATTAGTTATGGTTAAGATAAGAATTGAAGAGCATGTTTGTAATGTCCCTACCATATTTTCCTACACTAACAGAAGGATATAAAGTAGCATTTATGCTAGGCTTTAATCCCAAACAACAAGTCCTTCCTAGTCTATACATTTTATGAGAAAATTAATTCATTCTTTCTTAGATTTTACATTGTTATGCTAGCATCTTCCATCACCTCATCAGCCCACTCATTTCTCTAAATGAATTCCTACAGTTTGGTCTATCACACTGATACATAAGTTAAAAAACCCTATTGTTTTGGACTGGCTGCACATTAACGATTGAAGTAATTGGTTGGCAGTGGTAAGATAACACTGCAGGCATAAATGTTCATTGGGTAGCAGGTGAAGTTTTTTGACTTTCTGTAATATAAGAGAGCAGCCTCTTGATTAATCCACCTGTGGCATTCTAAATTTGTACATCATCTGTTCCTTTAAAATCAATGGGTTCTTTGATATCTTAGTCTGCTTGTTAAATACAGAGTATCCAAGAAGGCTGTTAGTCGATGTCATTTGCTCTAAGTACCCAGGGAAGGAAACTCAGAAAGACAAGTTGTGTGGAAACTGGTTATAATCTCATAACCTTTCTATAAATACAAGTGGAAGATCTCAAAAGACATTCAGTTAAAACAAATTTAAAAAAAAAATATAGCAGCATCAGAGGAACATCAAAAAGGGAGTTTCAGCCAGCCTGTATGTGTGACCTTGTTTTGGTTGTTGTACGTGTTGAGCTGAGCATGGGAAGAAGAATACAGTTTATGTATCATCTCCTGCTTGAAAAGTCTGCATTTAATTTAAATGATTCACTGTTCAACTTGCAGGTATAATTACTGTAAGGCCATAATAATGGGTCAGAAAGAGCAATTTCTTTTTGGATAAAATGATAGTATTACCTAATAAATAGAAAAATCCCAGCAAAGATGTGTCAATATATTGTTAAGATTACAGAGCATGATTCTCTTAATTCCTCCTCTCATCTTTAAAAATTATTGATGCTTTATATTTTCTAGGTGTTGCTCTGTTGCCAGTGTATAGGAGATTCTAAAAGAAACTAGTTTTATACATTAACCTTCCTGAATAGTTTATGCGTTAAAAATGATAACAGTAAAGTAAAACCAGATGGACTGAGTAGAGTTGACAGCACCTTTCTGAGTGATGAAATTGCTATTGATTTATGACAAATGCCAGTAAAAGCAGGCAGGGACTGTTTTGTTGCTGTCAGATGAGAACTGAAAGTAGGCAGGTTTTGTTATCAATCATTTGTTGTCGGTGTAAGACAGTGGCAGGCTGTTATAATTGATTTGATAGCTCCGTCTGACTTGAGCTCTAGTGGCCACCGCGCATCGTGGCAATGCAGCAGAGTAAAGAATTGACATGAAAAAGAAGTGACATGACTCCTCAGAGGCCAAGTTGTATGATTTAAAGGTGTAAGTTTGTCAAAACATTTTATAAATCAGAATTTTCAAACTGAGATGCGATTTATTGATAGCATACAGTTTTGAGGTTAGTCAGGAAATGGGCTTATCTTACATTGTAGCATTAATTTAATAGACGTTTTATGACCTAAAAAGATTTGCATGGTTAAAGAGACTTTTTTTTCCTCTCTTTTCTTTGCCTTGAAGAGCAGCTTACATGATTTCATTCAATTTGGTCTTTTGATGAACCTTTTCCCCTGATGTGGTATCTGTCCCAGTTATGCCTACTGTGATCGTAGAGTATCGCTATTACTCTTTGATCCTCTGTAATAGGTTTGTGTTTTAAAGAAATAAAATAATAATGATGGCTATTGAAGACCTAATAGAACTATTGGATAAAGCTTTGGGCACTTAATTCTGAGGTAACCCGAAAGTATTCTCTTCTGTAATGTCCAGAAGACCTTACTTGTTTCTCTGTGAATTTCTGATTCCTGAACAATTTTAAGTTTAGGGTTCCACCTGAGTTAATTAACAAACACAGATAGTCTTCGGTATTCCCTATAAGGGTAAGGATTATAGGATTAGAAAACACATAACACTGAATTATCTTAAGAAATATTCAAAACATATGTAACTCATGAATACATTCCCCCTTTTCCTCTTTTTAAGTATGAATTATAACAAGTAGATACAAAGTTTATTCCCAAACAGAACTATGTTACAATACTTACTTATTATACATGTATATGAGAACTTAAGAGATGAGAAAGCATCATATACTTTATATAAACCGAGGATTCATGAACTAGGAAGGACTCAAAGAGGTAAGTAGGTGAAAGGATCACTTATTTTTAATTCCATTGCTGTGTGTCCATGCAAAAAGTCAGTAATTCTCTGACTGGAGCAAGGAAAGTATTTTTGCAATAAAAAAATGAAATACTGATGCTGTCCAGCAGTGTTCAAAAATAATTAATTCAGCTACAGTAAATGAAGAGTAGGGCTGCTAGGTTAACATGTTAAAATAGACTAAAATTAAGTAATTGAAACAGCCTGGCTTGTTTGTTTGTTTAGTCTAACAGAGGGAAGGCAAGAAGAATGTGTATGTGTGTGTGTATAAAATACACACAGTTATGTATTATATCTAATATAAATATATACAGTTACAAAATATACAATATGTTGCATATGTTTGGGTGGGTAAATGTTAGAAAAGAAATGTTGAATTAATAGCATAAACACAAGAATAAGGGAAGATTAGCAACAAGTGAAAAATAACATTCTAGTAGGATGAATGGTTGGTCAAACATTTTAAAATGTCATGTGTTAATCAGCAAGTGAAAGTATATTAACATCATCATTGAACATAATTAAGGAACTGGAATCTCTTAATACTTACAGCCTATATTTTAGCTGATTTTTTTCCACACTACTTTGTAATTTTTCCCAGTTAATTCCCATTTGCTTAAAAGGCTCATCTTTTTTTAGATAAAATATTCTATCAAAAACAGATGTTCATTGGTTGAATTTATAATACAGAAAAAAAAAATTAATATTTTTGCACTCCAGTGTCAAATATATAAATATATATGTGTTCCATGAGTTCTTTCAATTTTATTAACATCCCTGTGTCAAAAAAGCAAAAAATGTTTATTTTGTTTATGCTGAGGGATATTATTTTCAGAGTAACATTATAGATAGGATGAAAAAAGAAAAGACAACTGATGGACATAAAGAGTGGTCACATTTCATACTGCTTCTAAAAAAAAATTCCAGTTTAAAGAGAGTGTGGATAAGAAGTGGAAATCTACTTCAATTACATGGGTATTTTGATAAAACACTTGAAGCTAAGATTTAAACACAACACAAAAGGAGTGTTGAAGTCTGCAAGGAACCTGCAGAGAGCAAGCGAATTGAAACAACTAGGATTAAAGATGTAAGTAAAGGCAGTACTATGGGAATAATCTTGAAGACCTTATATTTCTACAACTGGAAAAACTTGTAGTGAGATCACTGTTCCAACTCCTAAATGTTATTCTAGGAGCAGATACCCAAAAACCCTATGAGAAGAAAGTTTCTGAAGAATTGGGATCTAAATTACTTACACTTCATACAGTCTGTTTATCATCTAAAATTTTACCTGGGCACAGCAAGGCATCAGAACACAAGTATAATACGCTCCTGCAGATTACTGAGCAACTGAAAAAATGTACAAATACTGATTAAAAACCCTACACAACTCTCTCATGGAAAACTATGCATTTGATTGCTCTATTTTTATGCCATTTTTATATTAAAGAGTAACACTGTAAATCCAGTCAATTTAAGCTGTAAAATACCATGAAAGGTCTGTTCCACAAGAAACAGGTCTAGGAACTTGCAGAAGATGATCTAGGTTAATTAGCTGTAACCTTTAAGACACCATTCCAACATGCTGAAGGTCATGGGTTTTGACATAGGTAGAGTACTGAAATATCAAAACTGCTTGTGTCAAAGGTGATTGTGCTTAATGATGTATCTCAACTAGTGGTGCCTCTGCGTCCTTGTCTCACTATTTATCTGCCTCACTTCATCATTAATGCTGATCTCTTCATGGTTGTTTCCACAAGCAGTGTATTTTTATATCCCGTGATTTGTTTAATACACTAAGTTCCCCAGTTGAGTAGACTACTTGCTCGTTACAGAGCTGGCAGTGCACTGAGGACTCTTACTGAGATCAGAGCTAAAAGTGGATGCTCTGCACTCATGGTGTGCTCATTATGCTATTGGTTTCTAACCTTTACCTCCTGCCTTCCCCTGAAAAAAATCTGAACAAATCACTTCAGTTATTGAACTGGTATTTCTCTCCACCACTAATTCATGATTTTTATTTTCTATGTGCTGCTTTAGACTCCTGTGTCCTCTTAGCAAAATGTGAAGCAATTCACTAGAATGTAACATCAGTATTCCAGCCTCTGACCCTAAGGGTAAACATTCTAGAAATTTCTTATCCTTTCTTAGATATTGTGAGCCCTCTCTTTTTTGAGTACAACTCTTTGACATGAGCTACATAATAGTAATCTTTTCCAAAACCAGTGTTTGTACTAAATACATATTAAACCATTAAAAGGTAAAATTTAATTTTACATATCCTCTAAATTAAATAAGATATGGCATTTGAGCTTAGTTACAGAATGATAAAATGAATAGCTTGTTTTCATAAATGTAATTTCACTACTTGGGCAACTTTTTTATGAAGCTGATAGGTAGCCACTGACTTTTCTTAGTGTACTAATTCAGAGACTCTCCTTGTGGTCACCTGCATTAGACCATTAACATTTCAGAGAGCATTTCATTAACATTTGCATAGTATCTCATCAGACTGTTCTTTGACTTGATATAGAGTGAGACCAAATCACCTCTGAGATTTCCCAAGGTGCTTCTTGCCTCTGAAGCTGGCATGTCAAAAGCCCTTAGGAACTTGCAAGTTTTTCAATTAGAATATAATGATGGGACTGCGATTCAGGCAGAGCTTTGAAGGAAGTGTACCGAAAGACACCAAAGGCTCCCTATTTATCTTCCCATTGTCTAAGAATATAAAAAGAATAAAATAGTTATGTATGTAGTGAAAAATCAAATCTAGTGGGTGAGCTGTATGACCTTAAAAACTTCAGAACCCATTTTAATCCTGCCCTCAGTGTCCTCTGAAAAAAAGTTCATCTCCTTCATCCCCTTCTATTCTGCATTAAGAAACTTGGCTGAATCTGAGCAAGATCACTTCCTCAAGCAAGAAGCAAATTGCCCCATCTCTAGAAACTTCAAATTCACCTGCCCTGCAATGGTCAGGAGATGGTAAACAGCCAACCTCTCTCCCTGCTACTGTGGCCTTTTGACAAAATGATGTTACCGCATCCGTGCAGTGAACTGTGAACAAACAAACTTTACAGTTATTTTCTGTATAATCCTGTTACCTAGCACTAAGTAGAGATAAATAAAATCACTTCAAGGTGTTTAAATGTTATCTAATGCTTTGGTGGGTAGGAGAGCAAAGAAAGCTTTCAGTGTTTGTCTCTGCAATGTTGTCCATGAATCTTTAGGTGTGCTGATTTAAAAGCAAACTGGCGGGAGAAATTAACTCAACTCAAGAGAGATTACAAGTCAGAGTTACAATTTACTAAAAAGATTACAATAAATACAATGATATAGAGAAAACTGGTTTTAACCCACAAAGACAGATGTATAACCCAGCACTCTGGGATGAGAACAGAACAGTGTTTGTTAGCCGCTGTGCTTAGCACCACATGGCTCCTCTGGTTGCAAAGTAAAAGGAAAGGAAAATGCTTTAGTTCAGATGCTGGTCGCAGTCCTGTCTAAGTAATGATGGCAATCTTGTTGAGAGTGGCAGTCACAGTCCTGTTGAAGTTCTGGTCCTCTCCTGGATCCAACAAGTGGTACCAGAAGCCCCAAAACCCAAATACTATATATGCTCAGGTTCAGGTGGGAATGCCCAGTGCCTCCACCAGGGCAGGGAATTTCACAATGGGTGATTTTAGCTTGAAGTTTTAATTGCATGCATTTAAACCTAATTATGTATTCCACTTCTACTTTTTGTGGGTTTATTATTATATTTTTTATGGTTTTCAGTCAATTATTACTATACAAAAGACCAGTGCAAAAGGGGAAATCAGTAAGTTGAGGTAAACAATGCAAAATGTTCCCTTATAGAGGGGAATTATTCCTTTATTTTATTTCTTTGAATTGCAATTGGGAAAATGTGATTTCCAAGTTGACTGTGTCCTTTTTCTAAAGCACTTGAAAACATTTAATCAGATACAAATGCCTAAATCCTACTGAGATATGAACAATCTCCATCATTCTTTATCTTCCTAAAACCTTCCAGTTTTCCCTTTCACCATATTTTATCTGTTTTCCTGAGTGGAGAGGAGAATATAAACAATGATTCACTATTCTTAGAATGTTATTTAAGATTCTGTGTTCCAAAACTTTGCAAACCTAAAAACTACAATGTGCCGATCACCTGTCACAGTGGTATTATAGTAAGACATTTTACTAGGACAAACAATGGACTTTTCTCTCCCATGTATGTGTGTGTATGTGTGTGTGTGCATGCCTATAGCGTGTTAACACTTGTAGCACTTGAAAATAATACATTATTGCATTATCAATATGTATTTATCTCAAAATCAGCCCTAGCCATGCCAAATTATCTGTCATTTCAGATGTCTTGTGAATTCATTCTTCAAGTATTTGACTATAATATTCATTATCTGCTTTCACATCAGTTTTAGTATGTCAATGTAGTGCATGTTGTCTGTGTGTGAAGATATGTTCCAAATGAAAAGAACCAGCTTTAAAAATGTATTGTAGGTTGTGGTATCTAATGCTGCTATGATGTTAATGCATATATAGTGTGTATTTCTGTGTTGCTAGAAAAGGATCTGAATGTACTGTATGAATTGTAAAAAAGAGGAAAGGGTCGTTCCTTAGTAAGCTGGTACTGAGGCACCTGATAGTATGGAAAATTTATAATTAAGAGTCTTATCTCAATTCAGGGGGAAAACAGCTAAGGGAAAACCTACCAGAAAGGGATAATAATTATTCTCAATCATCCTGTAGGGAATTCTGAGGAGTTAGGAAAATAACCTGTTAGTTTTGTTTGAGACTGGTAATTTTAATCTAGGGTGGTTAATCCTATGCTGTGGATCAGTTGTAGACATGTAAAGAATAACTGTTTGAAAAACTATCCATTGAAGTATTGTAGTTGGGAATGGAAGTGAGTACATGGTCTGATCTGTTGATCTAAGTGCCTGGGTGTTTAACTGCCATTCTAATATTAAAGCCTTCACTTCTACCAAATGTTTTGTGAATATTTTCTAATTGACTAGTTCACCTGATCATTCACTTCATAATTTCCATATTCATCACTACAGGACTTTACATTTTAAAAATCTAATGAACAAGTGGTTAAATATAGTACTTCGAAGGAAGTTCAGGAGCCAGGAAGAAAACTGCAGGGAGAAAAGGGAGAAGTGTTATCACCTGATAAGCATGACTGGCACAGTAGTACATTTTGTACTTCATTTTTGCATATAAATACATTTTAAGCTTGTGGTGATAGAAATTCTTACATAGTTTTAATTAGTTTCCTTGTTTTTTAAGGTAACTCAAACTTCTAATGTGAATATAGCAATCATTTCCAAATGAAATCAGTCTGTTCTTTAACTCGATTTGTAGTATTTATAAATTCTTAGACTATCACTACATATATCTTTTCTGCAGTTGGAAATGTAGACTGCATTGACTATAAGGCTTAAGGAAAGTTTGATTGTGCTTTCACTGGGACGGTGCAGTACAAGTCTGTTCTTATGTCCATGTTTTATATCTGTTCAACTTTCCAGAAAAATGAGTTTTAAGTAACATTAACCTGATTTTAGATATATAAGTAATTGAATTTAGATTTGTCTCTTTTAACTCTATTTATCATCACTGTGGAATTTCTGTTAATGAATGCCAGAAGGAAGTTTACTTTAAAAAGATGGTTCACAAACATAATTTAGCTGTTATCACATTGTCTAGCGCATCTTCTCATTGATACTTTAGCAAGAGTTACATGAAGTTTCATGTTTTGTGTGACAATGAGCCACAGGGGTTTTTTCCAACAAATCCATATATACCTGATTAGTACTCTTGCTGTTTCTTTTTTTTATTTTGATTTTGAGTAAAACAAAATATGGTTATATTACTCAGAAGAAATAATAAAGTCACTTTTTCACATGTCAGATAGCTCTTCTTCCTTTCATTATTTTTAAGAATCATAAAACTTAATGGATAGTTAAGAGTTTATTTAATGTATTTCCCTTTCACATTTTGAGTTCAAGGATACAGATACCATTCTCAATGGAGCTTTCTATGAAAAAATTAGGCAAACACATCCACATTGTTCAAAAAGAGCAGTATATTTTTTTCTTTTTTACATATTTGTTTCCTTTTTTCATTCTTTATAAATATGTATATATATATTAAAAAAATTACTGAATGGAGTATCTCACTTCAGAAGAAGACAGACAGCATTGATCTTGGCAATACGAGGTTTATGTGGACTTTTGAGGTGCCTTTATCTTCCCATGTTTTCATTGGTATTTTGTTGTCTGTAAATGAAATAGCATGATAATTTTTTCTGTCTGTCCTTGTACATTAAGATTTTCAGACATCCATGATTTTTATTAGTCTCTTGATATCTGAAAGGAAACAGTCACCCTGTTTCTTGTAGATCAATGTCTAAAACTGGACAAAGAAACAAAACTGATGAGTGAGAGAATGAAGGCACGATTCATGTATTTTAAAAGATGATGTCCGGTTCATGCCTTGCAGAAACAGCTTGGTATTTTGTATTTTGACTTCCGTTGAGTGGTTCTCTGACACTTGTCTCCTTTGTTATTAGAATCACAACTTTTAGATTGTTTCAGTTTTCTTAAATCAAATCTTGTTTAAAAAAATTATCAAGTATAGCTGCAATTTACTTTGAGGCTACTTTAACTAATGTCCTGGGTCTGATTTTGTCTAACTTGGATTTTAGGTGGAGATTCTTATAAAATAGAGTCAGCTGTGCATTAGTGCTCTGTCGCTGGCATTAATTATGTTCCAAATGCAAATTCAGTGAACATTGGAGTAAAAGAAGTTATTAAACAATTTGACGTTAGTGGTCTCATCCACTCAAAACTTTTCTTCCTTTTCAAGTAATGCACAAAGTCTTTATTTGGTCTCCTCCTTATCAGTACACTTATAGAGTGATTTTTATTCTTTCTTTGCTAGTTGTATCTCATTCTGGGCACTGATATTACTATTTTGTCCTTAAGCAATTGCATTATTCTTTGTATGTACTCATCCTTACTAATTCTCTCCAATGACTGCAGTTTCTGTTTTCCCTTCCTGAATTTCAAGTCATATCAGGCTTTGTGAATTAATCAAGTTGATTTCTCTATTTTCTCTACTTTGAAATAATGGGATTTCATTACTTTTCTACCGCCTTGTTAAAACATGCCAATATTTTTGAGTCCTCTTTTGCCTAGTATTTATTGCTATGGGAACTTTGTGTGGAGAAAGTAATGTTGGCAGTGTTTGCAACAAAGCTAATGAAACCTGTATTTACTTCTCCTGTTTAAAAACATTTCTTTTGAGGATATAAACTATTTCTAGCATTAATCTAAATGGGAATGTTGGTGTTCCAAACTATCTCTATTAATAAGCAGCACAATGTAATAATTTCTCTCTTGAAGATTGAGTAAAGTGCTATATACAATGACTTGAAAACATTTTTTCAAAAGAAAAATATATTCTCCTGGAGAAAACCAGTTTTTATTTCATTTCTTACTTGCATCTAAGAAAATATATAGGTTGTCTGACACCACTGCAGATTTCTGGAGTATTTCAAAATACACTTTCCGGTAAGATTTCTGCTTGATAAATTTTCTCATTTCCTGTATTAAGAGGTTAACATAGGAAGCTGTTCATACCGATCTGTTTGGCCTTCAGCTAGACCAGTATTGAAGGCAGATAGTAATTTAAAAATTATTTTTAAATATATCAAATGGCAAAAGCAGGAAAAATTTGAACTTGTAGCAGCATTTGGGAAATGCAGAACGTTTCAGATGACTTGAGTCTGAGATACATTTGATAGTTAATAAATAACATGCACACCAAATGACACTAAGCTCTCCTTGATTTTTAGATGTTATAAACCTATATTCAGCATATCAAATTCAACATATTTATTGAATATAATGAAGAACTTTCCCATCCATAAGTTTTTTTACCTTTCTAGACTTATTGTCCTGTAAATTCTAGAATATGTGCAGTTACGAGGGGAAAGAAACCTTTTCAAGGATTGTGATGCCAAGATGTAATTGGGAAGGAAAGCAGCCAGATGACAGGCTAAATAGACCTATCACATCCATCAAATTAAAATTGCTTTCTACTTGCTGAAATCTTATAGGCAGGAAAACCCAATACAGGATTTATTGTCAGCAGCAGCATGGGTCAGGAGATGTTGAACACAACATGAATTTGAGGAGATTAATATAAACTTAGCTAGACGGAGAGGAACATGCTAAATACAATAAAATTTGTTCATCTGTTCATTGAGAAGATCTTGATATTTGAACAAAAGAGGTTTTCTTTCTTATTTTAGGAAGGTTAAAAATGATTTTAAAACTACCATTGTTCCTCTTTCAAAGGACTGTTATCTTTTATTTTCCTTTTTGTTGACTCAGCTTCATTTATAGATGTCTTTTCATATATTTGTACTTTTTCCGATTAGATTATGTAAATATTATTTTTGAATCCTTGTAATGCACTTGATAAATCTTTTTTTCTCAGAATAAATTAGTTAAAAGGTGAAATGCCTTTTTGTAACTGAGCTTAGACCGACAGTTGTGATTTTGTGAAGTCACTGTTTTGAAGTATTGGCTTAGATTATTAATAGAACTTGAATTGGCATTAATAGTTATACTAAACCCTGTTGAGTCAAAAAAGCTGAATGTAATATATATGTAACCGTAATATCTGCTTATGTTTAAAATGTCTATAGACATCATTATTTTTATATGTTTGTAACTAAATATTTGTTAGTTTCAGGCATTAATTTTTCAGTACTATCAAAATCAGGGGTTTCAAGAATATCAGTACTGACAAATATTCTCTGTAGTAGTTGTTGTTCAATGTAGATATAGAGGTTGTTACTTATCTTTTTCAATTTAAGGAAAACAGTTTGGTTTTTTAAAAAAGTGCATGTTGGTTTGTAAGCACACTGACTTTTATACCTAAATCACTCACTAGAATTCAGAGCAGGTCAGTTATGTTGAAATTCATTGACTTTAGATTGACCTGGGTAAAATAATGTGTTTAATAAAAAACTATTTTACACAGAATCCCTACAATCAAACAGTATTTTAGATAACAGTGGTGGTTCTCTTTTTTTACTTGCTAAAGTGTTGCAGAAAATTAAGGCTTTTAATGAAATGTTACTGAAAATATCTAGAAAGTACTTGTATATTATGAAAATAATCATAGTGCTGATTAATATTTATTATTGTTCATATTTGTGATTCAGATTTTTTCTAAGCTCATTTTTATGCATATTTACAGTGCTAGTTCATTTTTAAGCAATAATAATATTTTAAGCTTTGAATATAAGTTTCCCCTTGTGACAGTTCTACTAGAAGAGAAGCCCAGTTTGCAAAGTCTAATTACAGTAAAATTCTGATTCCATTAGCCTTGTAATTGGCAAGAATTTTGGCCATAGTGGAATTATGCTGGTGGCAAAGTTGTATCAAAAAAACTCCAAACCCAAAAACTTTTAGATTTGGATTTAAAGTTCTTTAAGGTAAAGTCATGTATTAGGCATTACCAGGTTATTTTTCAGCAAGTGCAGAACTACTCTGAATTATTGCAGTGTGAAGTTCTAGCTATTTACTATAGGGATGTAAATAACGTGGCACAAAGCCGTGTTTATAATGACTAATGAACGCTGTTACACTGCAATCAGAGTGATGCAGAGCAACAGGGCGATTCATTAGGAGAAAAGCAGTTAACAAACAGCTTAAGCGTGCCAGTTTGGACCTTTTCCTTTCAGCTTCAAAATATGTACTCTGGTCTTGGTTTGTTATACTAAATAATTATTTCTAAGGAAAAGTAGGTAAGGAAAAGTAAGGATATCGTTGTCTGCTGATTCCTACTAACTCACAAAAATGCATAGAGGAGGTATCACTTTTGGCTTTGTTATGAATACATAAATATGCTTGCCATGTTATACTTGTTAAACATACTGTACTTGTGATTTGCTGCAATGAGATGTTGATTCAGCACAGCATATAAGCACATACATAAGTCCCTCCTGACTTCAAGCACCTCTATTTAAATTCAGTGTTCAACTAAACTAAAGCAGCAAGTCAGTAATGTAAATCAGGCAATCTGGACTTAAATTATATGCTTCTAGACTACGGCTTCTGTAATATTACCAATGTGTGTCCAAAAAGACAGTGCTGACATTTGTGATTGATTTTTCTGTCCATTTCTTTTTCTATGTATTTCTTTAAGACAGCATTACAAGAAATAGGGATTATAAAAGCTGTATTTAATTTCTATTTCTCTTTTATACAAACAAGATATACAGGGGAAAAGGCAACAGTCGCAGGTGCTAAATGATAAGCTTTATACTTTTGAACCCAAAATTTAGAGAGATAAGAATACTTACAAAGCACCTTGCTTTTTTTTCTTTTTACAAAGCTGTTTTACCCAATACTATTCACGAAACCATAAATGTCATTGTCTTTATACATTAGCAATATTACATACTGAAATCTTATTGTGACTTTAATTGTATTTGCCCATATATCATAATTTCCTTTGTGTTTTCAGTGAATAGCATTTTGAGAAATGTAATTTATTAAAAGGTGAAACAGATTTAGGCAGTAAAACTATGGTTTGCTGGTACAGAAGAAGGAATAAAAGAAGCATCAAATGACCTGACTACCATATTTCTATCTCTTCTTCTAGACAGAGCAGGATCTTAGAGTTATATGATGCTGTTCAAGAAGAGGCTCTTTCTTGTTGAAAGGTTAACTGAAAATTCAAACCCCCTTGGCACCTACAGTTAATTTATAATCTTTTTCTATTTCTGTGATATACAAGTAGGAATATATATATGAAATACTGTGTCAAACTTCTCTCTAATTGCCCATGGCTATTTTTGTTAAGCATGTTCAAATTCTGCTCCAGATGAATTCTGCATATAATACAGAGGATTTACTCAAAGTAGGTTTGTTACAGCTTAAGACAGTTTACCAGTAAAGAGTTTCTTGCTAGTGCATGGTAAGGTAGAGCTTTTGTGAGTCTAGTACCGCAGATGTATGGTCTGTCATGTGCACATCAGCCTGCTATAGTGGAGGTGCTTATGCTTTCACAGAAG
Source organism: Cephalopterus ornatus (assembly GCA_013396775.1). Classification (NCBI taxonomy): domain Eukaryota; kingdom Metazoa; phylum Chordata; class Aves; order Passeriformes; family Cotingidae; genus Cephalopterus; species Cephalopterus ornatus. The sequence goes on along the minus strand of VZRE01012772.1, from coordinate 118,580 downwards.
CAACATTTTCTATGAATTCATTCTCACTTTTGTACTTTAATAAGAAATCCAGACTTCCAGAATCATGCTGCATGTTATGACTCATTAAATGAACAGTTAATCATAGAATCCTAGAATGCTTTGGGTTTGAAGACACCTTAAAGATCATCTAGTTTCAACCCCCCCGCCATGGGCAAGGATGCCACTCACTAGATCAGGTTGCTCAGAGCTCCATCCAACCTGGCCTCGAACACTTCAGGGATGGGACAACCACAGTCTTTCTGGACAACCTGTTTCAATGCTTTACCACCCTCTGAGTAAAGATTTTCGTCTTAACATCTAATCTAAACCTACTCTCTTTCAGTTTAAAACCATTACCTTATGTCCTGTCATTGTCTGCCTATAGAAAAAGTCCTTGTCCCTCCTTTTCATAAGCCCCCTTTAAGTTACTGGAAGGCAGGTACAAGGTCTCTCCTAAACTATCTCTTCTTCAGGCTGAACAACCCCAGTTCTCTCAGCCTGTCTTTGTAGGGCAGGTGATCCATCCCTCAGATCACCTTCATGGGCCTCCTCAGGACCTGCTCCAACATGACCATATCTTTCTTGTGCTGAGGACCCCAGACCTGGGCACACAATTCCAGGTGGGTTCTCATGAGGACAGGTTAGAGGGATAGAATTATCCCCCTTGACCTGCTGGTGACCCTCTTTTGCTGTAGTCCAGGATGCAGTTTGTCTTCTGAGCTGCAAGTGCATACTGTTGTGACCCATGTCCTTTTGATCATCTGCCAGAACCTCCAAATCCTTCTCTGCAGTGCTGCTCTCAATGAGTTCATCTCACAGTCTGTACTCATATCGGGGATTGCACCGACACAGGTGTGGCACTTTGCACTGGGACTTGTTGAGTCTTGTGAGGTTCTCATGGGCCCACTTCTCAAGTCTATCCAGGTCCCTCTGGATGGCATCCCATCCTTCTGTTGTGTCAACTGCCGAGCTTTGCGTCATCTGCAGACTTGCGGAGGATGCACTCAGTCCCACTGTCAGTGTCATTGATGAGCATATCAAAGAGTACCAGTCCCAAGATAGAGCCTTGAGGGACACCACTCATCAGTGTTCTCCACCTAGACAGAGAGCCCCTGACCACAACTGTCTGGATGTGACCATTCAGCCAATTCCTTATCCACTGAATAACCCATCCATAAAATCCATGTCTCTCCAGTTTGAGTCAGCCTTCCACAATGTATCAATATCTTTATAAATGGGATTCGATGGCTACTGTGTTTATTGGAAACTTATGATCTAGTAGACCATATCTTACCACGTCTGTAACTATAATTGTTGAGTTCCTTCAAATGTTTTTATAAGCAAAACAATTCTAAGTTAAAAATCTTGTTCCTCTTTCAATTGTAGATAGAAAAAAAATCCTGTGGTTCTTGAGATATCTGAATGGTCCTAATCTGCAGATTAGCTTGGACTGAGTTGTACATCATGAAGCCTTTCAGTCATATTTTGAAGTGTTAAGTGGTAAATAAAGTACACTAAGGAGGACATTTCCTATATCAACTTTCTCAACTTTGTGGCTAAATGAAGGTGATAGCCTTCCTCAGCATAGAGAGAGTAGAGTGATAAATTTAACCTTAGTGCCCCAAATGATATGTTTACTAATTTTCTGTAATTTTCACAAATTATAAAACTGCCTTTCAAAATAAGTTCTATTTTGTTCTGGTATAGTTTTAAAGGAAAATTTTAGATGTTTGAAAATTTGAAAGCAGAATTCTACAACGCGCTGTTGCAGAGCAAAACTGAAATGGTAGACTTGAACATAAGCAACTTCTGTGACAGTATTTGAAGTAAGCTGGGGTGCTAAAACTAGGTGACTTCTTTGGTTGTGTTTCAGAAATAACTACAAGTTGGGATGAAATGATACTTAGCAGAATTTAGAGGATGACCACTAATTATCTGAAGAAGCAGTTTCGTTCTTAAGAGGTTGCATTAACTGATAAGAAAATAATCTTAGAGAATGACAGATGTGCAAGAGATTTTTCCTTTTTCTTGAATCCTTCTCAAGCAAAATAACCACTTTTCTGTAGAAACCCTTTGTGTAATATTTTGCTTAATTTGGTAGTAGAGTAAATTACATTTTCACCTGCAATCAACATGGTACTCCTAAGCAATCAGTGATAGATAGCTTGTAAGTGATGACCACACCTAGTACATCTTAAAACAATTCCAGAAGTAACTTCTTATGATTCTGTCATCTTCTAAAATCATTCAGTCTTTACATCCCAAGCTTTCACTTATTATGTTGCAGAATCCATACGACTTATTCAGTAGCACCTAACTTTAATAGTTCTACTTCATCTGAGCCACTAAGAATTCCAGAATTTAACTCCTAAGCCTTTTTTTCTTTAAAAAATGGAAAAGGAGATCATTCAGGAAAAGAAATAAATCATACAGGAAAAAAAAAATCAAACCACCGAACCCAAAAATAAACTAACCATTCTGTGAGCTTTATTGGTCATGAAGCTTGGTTACTACACATTTGTGTCCATTAGTTGATAGGTTGTTTAAGTGAATTATACTTACTACTCTGCATAGACTAATCATACTGTCCTGCAGGAAATGCATGGGCATTTTTTGTGTTATGTTTTATTACTGAATTCAGTTGATGTGATTAAACGTCACCAAGTTTGAATTATGAAGTTTGAATCTTTAACAGTCTTTTTAAATTGAAAAATTTTGTGATCCAAATTAACAACTGTATGTCACTTTGAAGCTGGGTTTGAACTAGCTGACCTCAACAGAGGTCTCTTCCACCCTAAGCTGTTCTATTGTCTGAGAGAACTAAATCTATTCATTAAATTTTGTAGAATTAAAACACACAAGCAAATTCTACACTTGCAAAGACACTTGCAAATGTCTTTAATATAAAAAGGACTTCTTTCCATCAGAATCCATGTAGAAGTTCTGGTAATTAATTTTTAGCAATATTTTCATATTCATATAAAAATCATAAGCTTCTTGATTAACTTAAAAGACATTTTGTTTTTATGTCTAGATTTGGGTTTTAATGAGGCAACAGACATTTCAGAGAAGTGTCAGAAATTTTTATGGCACCTATTCTACAGTACCTAAGTTGCCTGTAATTGTACTTCATGTCAGCAACAGCCTTGGCAATTTTGCACCCTCTTTATAAGGAAAATCTGAGGCTTAAAAGGCTTTTTTTTTTTTTTTTTTCTGACTGCCTTTTTAGGCTGATAAACTAAAGTATACATTCTTTGTATTTCTTTATGGCTGTGATTTCATTGGTCAAGTAACTAAAACACTGTCTTTACATGTCTCCCTAAAATCCCACTGGAAAGTTACTTATTAGCAAATCATCTAGTACTAAATTTTATTTTGTGATGTTCAAGCAGAATCTGTTTACCTTCCTGGCAAGCTGAGAAGTTCTACAAGTACTACCTGTGGAGGATTCATTTGCATAACTTCAATAGAACACAAACTTGATGGCAAAATTTGTCTCCTCTGCCCTATGCTTTGGTCACTAAGAGATTTTCCTAAATTACATATTGCAAAAGTCACAAGATTTATTTCTAACTTTTTTTCTTCCTAGGCATTTCAATAATAGGCATCTCAATTAATAAAGATGGAAAAATTCTTTGCATTGATGGAATTAACTTACTGTAAATGCAGTAGGCTACGTTGTCACATTCAAATTGGAAAAACGAAAAAAACCCCACCCTCAAAAATTCAATTTAGCATTGCCGAGATTACTGCAGTATAACAACCCTTTATCTGTAGTAGTGTATAAAAGCACTTCTAACAGTGCATCAATTTTCACAGCCATTTAGTAGATTAGAAAGCAATTGTAAACAGAGTAAAACCCACATTAACTGCTGTCAACAGCCTGCCTTTTTCTCAGTTATGGATTTGTCTGAAATAACAATGAAGTCTAAAGTGATTGCATCAACATCACAGATTGTATTATAAATATGAATGAACCCATTGTAATGGACTGCATAGTAATAGATGGCAGGAATTTGTCCTCCCCATCAAAGTAACAGCTTTTGTAAAGGAAGAATAGCTGTGACATAAGGAAACATGTCACTCTACAAGAAATTACTTGTGAAACAGTAACTGCATCAAGTGACAGGTTTTTAAACTACCTCTATTTTAATATTTTAGCAATGCACCATTAATAAGTGTCAGGTGATAGATAGATTTATATAAAAATCAGGTTTTTTAAATGAGCAGTTATTTAAACAACATTGCTGTTTTTTGGGGGGAGAAGAAAGAAAGTAGTTATGCATGGTTTTGTTTATTTTGGAAAATTATCTTTTCTTACAACTTTTTAAAAGCAATAAATGCAGAATACTGGCTTCCCAAGAAGTGAGTCATTAGGTAGCAAAGTGATGAATACAGTAAACTGATTCATGGCCAGTGTGCTGAAAACTGATCTTCAAAGACTTGAAGATTCTTCGTATACAATATCATGCAGAGTGGGGTATGTTTTGCTTTTTTTTTTCATTTCTCCAGAAGATGTCTAATGTCTTTAATTAACACTGGTCACTAGATATTTCCTAACGGCTGTTTCTAAAAGGTGAACTAGTGCGTATCTTTTTAATTGCTGCAGTCTATTTAAGTATTCCTTATAGTCTTAAATAAGGACATTTTGTCTCCTACTACTCAACTGCTTTTGTTAGAAACCAATGCATTGTGGTACAGTACCACAGCCATGTTAGGCATATAAAATATAAAATAGTGCTTCTCTGTTGTAAAAGGGATATTTGTATATTTGAGTTCTGACTTACCACACACGAGATGTTAAACATTGAAGAACAAATTTTCAAATGAGGACAACAGTAATGTTACCTATTCATGGAAGTTAAACCTGCTAGTAAACTAAAGCAGTTACAAAGAAAAAAATACAATTTCCCCCAAATTGCAAGAATAAAATGTTTTACATTTTATTTTTTACATTTATCTTTTATCAACTGCTACATTTCGTTGTTATTTTGGAAAATGTTATGGCAATTACTCAGTGAAACATTTTACACAAAGACTTCACTAAAAAAAGACTTTAAATTTTGTCTGGAAAAGGTAGTGGCTGTCTCCACAGAGATCCTGTATTTTGTTTGAAAACTGTAGCTAATTTGATAATTGTAGATTCTAACCTTCAAATATTTACATTTAAATAAAAACAGTCTCAGGAATGGTGATTTCACATTAGTAAACATTCTGCTTTACCCTGTAATAGCTATATTTTATATATTTATATTTTGGTAGATACAGCAAGAAAATGTAATTAATGTTTCTGAGAATAAAATACTTCACCAATGCTATATCTAGATTTATATTACTAAAATCTATAAAAAAACCCTTATGATTTGGTAATAATAAAGGACATTTAATGAGATTTGAAGAGGAACAATCATCAGTAAAAATACACATCATAGAGTTTATTTTATAATTGTGTGATTTCCTAATTTATATTTTTCTACAATTTTTTTTCAGACCTAGAAAGCACAGGTGAATAAGTGGTTTCTTAAATTGGACGCAGTACCCTAGCTGTATTGTAACATGCTATTTTTAAATACTCCTATTTAGTGAATTTCATGTCTCCAAGTCAAATAAGTCTGCACAAAATTGAAGTGCTGTTCTGAGCACTAGACTTATATAATCATAAATTTGGTTATCTTGGCTTACACTATCCTTCGTTTTCCTACAGCTCTTGGGTGGGGCTGAAAATGTTTTTCTAAAATTCTTTCATCCATCATAAGTGGATTCTTTATCATCTAATACAGAATCATATATAATCAATGCTCTATAATAAATTGATAAAATTACCTGTATCTCACAGTAATTTTGTTATCATTAGCTTACTAATGATACTTACTTATTATCTTACTAATCTGTCTTTAAAGAAATCTTAAATGCCATTTAAAAGCAAGTGAAACTAAAAAGGAAAGCAGTTGGTTGAAAATAGAACTGGTGAAGGTCCCGGGGTTAGAGAGCAAGCTATCCTCTCATTAGGACCTGCTTTATAATGAAATCCTCAAGAAAGAATTATAGCTGAAACTACACTATTTTTGCTGAACTAAAGCAAGAAGTACAGTCTCCTCCTAATGATGGTCACATCCCCCCTAAAACAGTCAAGAATCACTGTTCTTATTGAATAGCAGAATTGTCTTCCCAAGGCAGGTGAGGACTCAGTCCAAGATGTACTGGTCTTTCTGGCTGGGCAGTCGTGCCAGGTGTCCACAGTGCTACTCTTACAGGTGTCTGTCTCTCATATACTTTGTTTGTGTACTTCAGTCCGCTTCTCTTTCTGACTTACATCACTTCTATGTGAAAAAAAAAATTTTTTTTTAGAAACTACTGGTCAGAAATTATGATTCAAAGCTGGCAGTTGTTGGACGTGTTTAGATACCTGTAAGGCAGGTAAACAAAGCTTATGGTCAGATGTAGATATATTCCACTTAATTACATGGGATCTGTTTTGACTGCCCTCACTATCTATTTAAAACTAATCTAAGCTAGGCTTTCTCTCTAATCGAAAAAAGCCAACAGATACCTAAAGTATGTGCTTTTAATTGTGCTCTGAAGATTGCCTTTTCCCTTGACTAGTCCCTTGACAGTGCAATCTCTTTGCCATTATTGTTCTGCAGAGTCAGGCATAATGATTCTGCACCAGGACTACCACGCTCTACAATGATTTCATTATAGTGAAATACAGCACTACTGGGCTCATAGGATCTAGAGACAACATCCCACACTTTGTATTACTCTCAAAAATTCTGTATTTTGTGTAATTAGTACAGTACAAAACAACCTCAGCCACCCACAGATAGATTTTCCTATTAATGAGGTGTCACCAAATTTAAAATACGTTTCTACTGGATCTTTCTGTATCACAGTCCTTCCTACATGCATGAAGGAATGTGGAGCTGTGCATAATCTGATGAGGAAAATGGCATTTCTGTTTTAATTCTGATGGGCATAGATGATTTGGATTTGTTTCCGAATGAATGATGAAATATATGTTAGAGTCTCTTAAACATAGTGAAAAGACTGATGAAAATAGTCTTTTCAAATAATTGAGTGCTAAGTAACTGCATGTGTTTGTTTCATACCAAAACCAACTTTACGTGTTGATATTATTATTGTTGTTGTTGTTGTTGTTATTGTCTTTCCCATACTGAAACCTTAATGCTTGTCTTTACTAGTTCTTTATTTTTACAGAATAAACGTCATATTTAGTATGTTTACAAGTGAGAGACGTAATTTTTAATAGATGCATAAAATACTATGACTCAATGAAAATATTTTATCTACTGCTTGTTTTGAATGGCAATGAGACTACATGAATTAAAGTAGGTGCTGTTATAGTTTTTATCACTGCATAGTATTTTTATCCCTTTCTCTTTTTATTTGGTGCATACTCTGCAAAAGAAGTGTTATGGGATTTTTGTTGTTGTTTTGGTTTTTTGTTTTATTTTTTGAGAGAGTTCATAAAATATTTTCATGGAACTCAAATAAGTTTTCCTTTAACTATCTTACTTAACAAAAATTCATATGCACAGGACTAATATCTTAACAATCACAGAATTGTCTTGCCATTCAAAGCATCATCTGTAAAGACTAAACTTAAACACTTAGTCCTCTGTGGATGTGAGTTTCTTAAATGTACACTACTGAAGTTTATAAGTTTTGCATGGCCAGGACTAAATCTAAGCCAATTTCAGTTTAAAGCCATGAAGATTTTCATGTGAAGTGTAAGATTGCATATACCATTTCAGAAGTAGGAATCATTTATTTTATAGGCTGATTTTAAATCCAGAATATGTTTCAAGCTTGTCAGAAACTTGCAAAGCTACACAAAAGTTTAGGTATCACAAATCTGTATGAGAAAAGAGCCTAAACATAAGATCTATGTCTACTTAAGATAAAGGTTAGTGAACTTGAAGGATTTTTTAAAAGGGAAAAATGGCTGAACAATGTACTTAATAATGGCAACTTCCACATCTACAGTTCGTGTCAGTATATTACATATTTATATTTATATCCAAACTGTTCACGGAAACAACCAGAATATAATTTATTTTAACTATATTCTTTATGTAGCCAGAAAAAACTTTGTGAAATTCTATAGTTTGAGTTAAATAAGTGGTAAGATGGATACTCATAATGGTCCATCTGTCCTCCCTTATAGTGAAAATATGATCTCAACAATCCATTGTCTCTGTCCAGACTAGGAAATCTACCTTTTATGCAGACTTTGCTGCAGTCAAAAGTGTTAAGCTTCCAGATACAGAAGTTAACCTTCAGATAACTTCAATGTGGACTCTCTTTACCTGTTTAAAGTATCTACGTTAGGGTTAAATGAAGCGCAGTTTAAAAGTGCTTGGTTTTCCTCATGGATTGTGAAGGGAGCCTGAGGCAACCAGCACAAATTCATTCCATCCAGTTAATCTCATACTGGGATCAAGGGCCTTTGGTCAGGCACAAGGATGCACAGGACTAAGCATGCTCTTGTTACAAATAATTTTATACAACAGAGAAGAAAACTTGAAACTGCAGTTTTGTTTATGTAACTGCAATACATGTGTCCATAGTCAACAAATTATATCTATTTCATAGTTGTGGTTATAATAAGCCCAGTTAAATTTGTAGTTTCTTGTTTTAAGTGTAACTAAGAATATTTTAGAATATTCATTACCAGAAAACTAGTTTAAGGAAAAGGGAAATGCATCTACACAAATGTAATTAAACTTTTGCTGTTATATATCCAAAGAGTTATAAATTTATACATCCCTTCACCTTATTGAAACTGTCCTGATTCTAAGCTTACTTCTAGAAAAAATTTGTGTGGTTAGTAAACTCAGAAGAAGCAAACATTTTTAAGAGATGTCAGATAAAATCTCAAATGCCATAGCTGAATTCTTAGAGGATATTCTGCCTTCCCCACTCTCTTCCACATAGTTTTCCTCAGTGAAGTTGTTCCTGAAATAAAAATATATAAAAATCCAGCCTACTATTTTTCTGCAAAATTTCTACAAATGTCTTTGGAGTCTGCTGAATTGGTATTCTTAACACTACTGGCTAATCTTGAGAATCTACATAATAATACCACTTGTACATGGTATTTTATTACACAAAAGTGGAAATTATATTTCTTCCATAGGATGTTACTTTGAAATTAATAGTATCATGCTTGAAATTTGCATTTTAATAAATTTTACTTAGATCACAGTGAGTTGCTGAATACTGGGAGATTTTCCAATAGCATTTGTTTTCCTCCTTAGCATTTAAAACTAGTCAGATGTAGCATTACTCTTGAAATGAGAACTAATGAAGGTGCTAGAAAAGATTTGAGAATATAACTACAGTGTATTTAGTATGAGTGAGTAACTTAATTGATGAGCTAGCAATGAGTTTATAGAACATATTTGTTCTAGAAAGAAGTGTCATTATAATAATTATTATGTGTATTGTGTTTCCTAAAAGGTGTTTTTAGCATGTCTTTAGAATATGGTGAGAGAATTTTCTTTATTAGAACCATGTAATTATGGTACCAGTATACAACATGAGAGTAACCTATAGACATCCTGGTCTGAATGAATTTATGTGCACATAAAACTGTATGCCTACCTTGGGTTCCAAAAAAATCTTTTCATGTATTTTGAGTGGTCTTAAATTTTTGAAGAGTGTCCACAGAACTTCTGGCTATGTTCTAGAGTCTTCAGTTGCAAATGGAATAACAGAGAGGGAAAGTGAGGAGATTCTGAATTTATTCCTCAGGTGATTTCCATCACGGACTAGCTTGCTTCTGGAAATAGTTTTTTTTTATGGTTTGTTTTTTTTTTGTCTGCACCAAGTTGGCATCTATAGCCAATTACAGGTGCAAAGTAGTAACCATCAGTGGTTTCATGCAAGTGGCAAAGCTCACCCCAAAAGCAGGCTGAAGAGCACTTTTGTGCTACGAACATGACTGGCAATGGCTGGTTTAAAGGCAGTGAAATATATCTGCACGTTCACGTGTGAGAAGGAAATGTACAATACATTGCTCAGACGAGATCATATGGTGTGGGCTTGGAGCTAAAGCCTAGGCTTGTAGTGGGATGTATGCCAATATAAACCTGCAGTAAACAACAAAAGCCTAAAGAGAAAAAAATGGAATTGTGTTAAAGTCTACCTTTAAAGTCTGAAATCTGTCACGTGAACAGCTTCCATCAAATTCAGATACACAATGGCAGTTGAGTATGGAGTTGTTCCACTATTGGCAGTTTTACTGGGTGTGCCTGGGGTGGCCTTGACAAAGTTCTCCATAGTAGCCCATAAGCTTCTGTGCTTTGAATTAGCGACTGTGATGATGACAGCATACCAGTGTTTTGGCTATTGCTGAGCTGTGCTTGCATGATGCCAAGGCTTTCTCTTCCTCCATCTCCAAAACACAGAGCCAGGAGGCCCAGGGGGGCAAGAGGTTGGGAGGGGAAATAACCAGCACAGCTGACCCAGACTAATATTCAATCATATGATGCCATGCTCAGAAATAAAATCTCAGGGAAAGGAGGAAAAAGGGAGAACGTTTATTGTTATGGTATTTGTCTTCACAAGCAACTGAGGCCCTGCTTTTCAGGAGGTGGCTGGACATCTGCCTGCCAAGGAAATTAATGAACTCCTTATTTTGCTTTGTTAGCACACACTGCTTTTGCTGTATTAAACTGTGATTATCTGTATGCATGAATCTTCTCACCTTCTATTTTCTCCTCTCCCTATGAAATAAAGAGGATTGAGCAAGAGGCTGGATGGATGTTTGACTGTTGCCCTTTTTGAATGTGTTACATTACAGGCTTAAACACATTTTGAAAGGATTAGATTTTTTCCAACTTCCTTCAAAAAATCAATTCACAGTTTTTATGCTTTAATGTGTCATAATGTAAATAATATTTAGTTGAATGCCCAGAGTAACTGAAGAAAGAAAAGCATTCATGCTAATTCAGATAAACTTCAGTGGTCTTTGCTGTAATGTGTTGTTCTCTAAATTCTTGTATTTCAAGCGTTTACATTTAACATGAGAATGCATTTTAGCATGCTTGCTTCAGAGAAATAAGTTAAGCATATGTTTTTCTCTTTGTGACTGACTGCATTTGTATATTATTATTATTTTAATTACCCCTCAGGCAATCTTCTGATGTGTGATCATGCGCAGGTCAATGTTCTGAGAGTCCTTCGACATGACAGCTCATAGAATAATTATCCTGTCATCACACCTTGATTCATTGTTACGTTGTTTCTTGGGCTTTTTCTCTTACTCACATTTGCTTAGCAACCAGATCACACTCTCATACTTATTATTCAAGTAATCACCCTCTGCAGCACATAGATGCATCAATTAAAGCTTTACAATGAAGTATATTGTTCTGTGTAGAATCCTCAGGTGTCAGAAATTAAAAATTGATTTTAAATGTTTCAGGCCACCTTCAAATGGCTAATTCGTGTTTATGTTAAATAAACATGCATGCTAGCAATTCTAAACAAAAGAGAGTGATAGGTCAAAATCATTAGGAAATGAATGATAAAATCATATTCTATTCTTAAAGTGCTTAGTCTTTTTTAGAGATTTACCAATTATATGCAGCTCTGAAATGTCTGAGTGCTAAACATGTATTTTAGATCTGTTTTTTCAGATGCAAATCAATTTGGTATATGCTTTATTTATTGTTACCTATATTCTTTGTAAACATTTTCTGGCTAATTTTCCAATTTGTGTAAATTTCACAGCAGTTTATTATTAGAATGAAATTCAAGTACCCAGAAACTGTCAGGATGGTTCAGTGATTTAGTGCTGGCGTCCTGCAGCTTTGACTGTAATCAGCAGATGCTCTGGCATTACCATAAATGATTTTTTAACCGTCTCCGTAAAAAAAAAAAAAAAAAAAAACCAAAACACAATTTTTCCTCTTTGAAGTCTCCTGTTTCTGATTAAATTCAGCTTAGCTTCTTTTACATAATTAATATACCATGATGATCTCTAACCATTTGTTTTTAATATCGCCTTTTGAGCTAAACACATTTGCAAGACTGCTTCATAAGTCAAAACAGACAAAGGAAAAACTATGGTCTGTGGTTACCAATCCTCTGTTTCAGTGGCTTGAGAGATCTTACTGCCTTCTGCCGTTTTTTCTTAGTGAGTGTAAAGGGTTCAGGTTCTCAGTCTCATTTTTTCATCTTGTATGTAAAATTTTCTCTTCAAGCTCCTCCATGAGAAAGAGGTTTTTTCTGTAAGAGTGCAAAGGCCTGTTGTATTTTAGATTTTTGGAAATTTAAAAAAAACCCTCTTACATAGCAAGATTGACTTCTGTTAGCTGGTTATCTCTAAGTAGTACTTGAGTGCAATTGATTAGGAAAAGAAGAAGCTGAAAATGCTACAGGTGGCTTCTGATATTTTTTGCATACCAAGGTGTCTGCTAAAAGTCTAACCGGTAGAATATAGGGAGAATATAGGGGAGTGAATATGTCCATCATGTGAAAAATTCATACCATTAATGTTGTTAAACACAGCATATTGAATTCTCAATGACTGGATTAATTACCCATGACAGTGTGTTTTGAATTTGTCTTGTAATAATTCATTGATATTTGGAAGAGTCAGTAAAAGCCATCTTTATAAAATAATTCCACTTTTAGACTGTTGAAATCATCATCCCTTTTCAAAGCAATTTGTCGCACTTGCAAAGTCCAATTGTTGGTGTCAAATATATGTATGGCTGGATCATGTGCTGCTATGATCAGGTTCTTTAAAATTATTGTAGAGATGCCTCTGCTTGAAATAAGGTGCCAACGAGAGCATATGCGAAAGTCAATAGTACAGATTTAATAGTAAATGTGAGGTGGAGAGAGACAGATAGAAAGAAATAAGAGAAAGAGAGAAAGGAGAAGAGAAAGAGAGTGACAGAAAGACAGGTTAAGTAGTAAAAATATCACCACTCCATAGGTTTCAACAGCATCCTGTTGATCCTTCTCTTGTGTTCTTCTCAGTGGTGAAAGTTCTAGTCTTGTCAGAGTGATGGTTACAATCTGGATCCATCAAGGGAAGCCCAGGGTGGTGAGGGAAAAAGCCCGTGGTGGTAAGGGAAGTCCCATGTGGTGGTGAGGGAAAGAATCCATATAGTGAGGGAAGAAGCCCAGGTGTTGAATGAAGTCTGGGCTGTGAGGGAAGATCGTGCCAGGAAGGGAAGTCTTTTGGGGAGGGAAGAAGCCCGTGTGTGTTGAGTGAAGTCCACAAAGCCCAGGGTAGTAAGGAAAGTTCTGTGTAGTGAGCAAAGCCCGAGGGTGGCTTTTATTATGCTTAGTCTAGGTGGGAATGCCCCCGGTACCTCCCCTGGAACGGGAAGTTTTACACTGGATGTTCTAATGCTGGATCATAGGACATTTCAGGAGACACCTTCTAAGATATTACAGCTGCCTGTCATGTCAGCACAGTTGAGATGATCATTGCCCATCAGCAGAGATTGGATGTATCTTCAGGCTACTTGTGAATTATTCTGATACTTCTCCGGGGGAGGGGGTGGGGGTTATCGCAGCTGAGTCATTTGTGTAAGGACAAAAAAAAACTGTCCCACCTTGCAGGATTTGCCTCTTTCTTTATCTTGTCCAACACACAGATTGTAGCTTGAGGTGTCAAATCTGCATGCCCGCAGCACCTGGGCTGTTAGTTTGCACATCATCAGCATCTTGATTGTTTGAGCCATTAGCATTCCACTCTTTCACACTTGTGGATATATTCTTCTCCTGGGGTAAATGGACAATAGTACCACCTTTATTTTATCTCAGTTCCCTCCACAGTCCAAATTAGTACACGTATCCAGGGATGGGTGGGCTCAGTGAGCAGTTACTTCTTGCACAGTTTGCTACAGTGGGCAAAAGTCCTTCAGTGATTTTAACAATGTTTAAGCCATAAACCATTTCAGTGTCTAACATGTATGGAGTAGAAACATTTTTCTACATCCCAGGTCTCTCCACACATGACAAAGGCCCAATTACAGTCCATCCTAAAGAGAGGAAATAATCAAGTGAAAGCACATAGCATTTATTAGAACATCATATTAAGAGTGAGAGAAGAATTGTCAAAAGAATATGTATGCAATCTTGTAAAGCAAGGAAAGATGAGTCACTTTTCCTCTGCCTTTATTTCTCAATATTTAGCTTTGTATAAAGATCTTCTTGAATATGTACTATTTCCTGCTACACAATTTCAGTCTCCTGGGTAGGATGCTTTTGACTGTTTTCTGCAGAGCTTTGTCAGAGGAAAGAAAGGACCATAATATTAATATGGAAGTTACATGAACTGAGATGATTCAGCTTCATTCCATTTCCATCCAGTGTATTCGTGAAAGCAATTTTGGATGTTAGTTTACACAAGTTAAACTTCATAGTCAGGTCTGCTTCCATCCTGTTGAGAAGCATCCATGCTATAAAGAAGCACTGATTAGAATTTGGAGTTTTCATAAATACTTTTCCAGATTAGTAAATCACCACACTCTACCCTGTCATAGCATTAACAGCATGCAATGCTCTCTGTTGCTCTTCATTCCAGAGACTTGTTTTAAAATGAGAGGAGCCTGAGAGCCATATGCTATTCTTGCAGCCTTTTGAATAACAGTGAATGACAACCCACTGTGACTGTGACCTGTGTGGGCAAGAACTGCCCCAGGACATTTGTCCTGTACCTGTTACAGGAACATGAGGAAATTATGTTTCTACTCAACTATTAAAACTAACACTGACCTAACTTACTTTCAGCTCTAGCCTTTCTGCTTTATGCTGTTCCCAAAAATATTTCCAGGAGACTGTAAAGCCCCCTTTTGCTTAGAAGCAGTTTGATTCCTTAGGAGAGAAGAGCAGCGGATGATGAGAGAAAGAAAGTTTTTCCTGTTGGTTTGATCTGACATTACAAAATATTTGTACTCTAACTTCAAGCAATGCAATTTACCAGTACTCTGATTCCTGATAAAAGCCTTGGAATAGAAGTTTGGGATAAAAATAAGAACTAAAAGTTGCTTGATTTTGTAGCGGTTACTG
Organism: Cephalopterus ornatus; assembly: GCA_013396775.1. Taxonomy (NCBI): domain Eukaryota; kingdom Metazoa; phylum Chordata; class Aves; order Passeriformes; family Cotingidae; genus Cephalopterus; species Cephalopterus ornatus. Next base: position 103,520 of record VZRE01012772.1, on the reverse strand, counting down.
GAATTGTTAGGGAGTAGCTTGTAAACATTTGATATCAAGAGTAGTGGATAAGAAATAATTTAGTGTTAAGCTTTTAAGTCAATTACTGGACAAAGATATATAGAATCACAGAATGGTTTGGGTCAGAGGGGGCCTTAGAGATCATCTAGTTCCAGTACCCCCACCATAGGCACAGACACCATCTGCTAGATCGTGTTGCTCAGGACCCCATCCAGCCTGGCCTTGAACACTTTCAGCGATGGGGCATAGTTTTGGTGGGTTTTGCTTTTTTTGTTGTTTTTTTTAATATGTATGCTAAAGAGTAAATACTAAACAAAAGCAACAACATTATTTAGAGCTGCAGCAAGTAGAATCTCATAAGTACAAAAGCAGTCTTTAAGACTTGCTTTGTTGTTTGGTTTTGTTGGGGGGTTTATTTTCCACAGATGGGAGGCTTCCTACTGTGTTTTTCCACAACGGTTGGTAAAAGAAGACAAAATTGTATGCTTCTTTTCCATTTCAGTAATTTTCATCAGCATATTACTCATCATACCCCATTGCAACTGCTAGTGGCTTTCCTTTGATGGCATCAGTCTTTATGCATATTCCTGAAGCTCTTTATCAAAGTGCACCTTGAAACCAATATTCATGTACAGTTAGATGCTGTGCAGACAGGTTTGGAGACTAAATGTTTCTACTACTCAAAGGCATCAGTGGCAGTTTAGTATGTGGGATCTACGTTAATTATCATCAGCTGAATAGAGGGTAGCTTTAGACTATGGATCCCTATGTGATCTTGTCACAGATCACTAACTTATACAGCCATCATTTTTGGCAGTTAACTCTAAAGACGATTTATAATGCAAGCTTCAATATACTTGTGAACAAAAAAAAGCAACTAATAAACCACATTTCAGGAATTTCAAGTAGTCTAAATATGTTAACTTCCAGTTTTATTATTGTCATTTCCCGGGTATTTCTTGATTTGAAGAAAAGCAAATATTGATGTTTATTCTGTTTGTACCTTGGGAGAAAGCCCATAAAACCTAGGCTGTGTAATGTTTCTGCCCACTTCCTGAGGACTTCTGATGGGTATTCATGTAGACCAATATTTACCTTTTTACCCCCTTCATCCTGACATAATAAGTATGTTAATTTATGAATTAATAATACTACAGCTAGGCCATATGACTTATCCATTTTGAAATTAAGAGACATAGAATTCAGTTTTTCAAGAATGATTACAACCATGTGCTCTAAAAGTCAGTAACGACCACAAAGTAGACTTTTATTTTGGAAATTTTCATTTGCAGTTTCCTAGAAATTCACAACTGAGCCTTCATTTGGGGAGAAATACATGAAAAGACATGAAGATCCACTGTAATTCAGGGTGAAATAGGAAGGATGCCAAACTCCTAAGTCTGAAATAGTCATCAGACACCTTCAGAGGTTTCTTCTCTGAAAAAGAAAAGAAACCATAAAAGCCTTGGGTCGTTTCTGCCAGCAGCTTGATCCACACTCTTGTTCTCTTATCATCTTGACAAGCACTCAAGACTTTCATTAAAATACCAGTAAATTAAAGTTGCATTTCTTGTAAAAAAGTCATTGCCTTATCACAGGTGACAATATATTAGTTTAAACAGAGAAACTGATCTCAACTCAATGCAAATGCAGACTACCTTTGGAAAATATAGGTAAAAGTTTGAATGGAGGGATCAGCAGGAACTTGAAGTAGTCTTTGAGAAGGTGTAGGTAGGTAAGGGATTAAAAGAATTTTTAAAGGCTTTGCTTTAGGTCCAAGTGAAGGGAGCTGGTCCAGCATAATTCCTCTCATAAGAAATTAATTTACTCTCAGTTTGTAATTGATTTTCTTTGAAATTTAGTATCTATAAATCCCCATATTAGCTGCACTTAGTGCTGACATACTCTGTTCTTGCCTTTGAAATGAACATAAAACCCCTATATTCACTGTTTCTGAAAACTGTCTCATCTAAATTGAGCTCATAGTGTTTATTCCTTGTGTTTCATACCTTTTTAATGTAACATTCAAGAACAGCAGCAACTATTAAATGAAATGTGCATGTTTTAAAAAACTGTTCCAAATATCGGTAACACTTTTTAATGCCTCATGAATTATTGTGTGCTTAAGATTAGTAAAATTGTGAGCATTTAGTATGAAATACTAGGGTGTAAGAAAAAAATTATCAAGCAAAGATCTTTGAAGTACAGCTCCCACTCCTTTAGGTATTAGGGCTGGAGCTGCAGGTTCAAACTGAAATAAGTTGTAATAATACACAGCACTCCTTTAACCAGGGACATTCTTCAACCATATGCTTGTCAATCAGAGGAATTGTTGGAAAAATATGAAACCAATAAAAAGTATTTAAAGTATTTTCCATTATACTATCCAGCAAGGAGCTATCACATTTTTTATGAGTGATGTTATGTAATAGGAATGGACCTCCTAGCTATAGTAGCCTTTTATATTATGTCTAAATTGTGGTTCTGGGTAGTAAGGCAGACTTGGCCAAGAGTTTGGAACCTGGAAGTTCAAAATGGCATTTTTCAGAATTGGTGAGGCTTTTTAATGGACTGTTTGAAATAGGGAATGCTAAGAGACAGATGGAGTTGTCTTATCTCTAAGCTGTTCTGGTGGGTTGGTCTTGGGTGGCAGCCAGCCTCCCATCCAGTTGCTCATTTGGTCCCCACTTTGGTGGGGAGGGATGGGGAGATAAGGAAGCAGGAAATCTCATGGGTCAAGATAAAGAGCAGCAGATCACTCAGCAGTTACTGTCACCAGAAAAACAGTCTTGACGTGTGAGAAATCAATTCATTGCCAGTTTATATACACACTACTGATTTGGGTGTTGGAAAACAACAACCAAACAAACAGAATAATCAAAACACAGTCTTCCTACTTTCTCAGGTTTGGCTTCACTCTAGATCCCTGTCCTACCCCTTAATTATCGCTGCAGATCCTGTCACTGAGACAGCTAGTGCCACAAAGGAGTGTCAGGCTCAGCCATACGCTGTTGGTGGGTCCGTTGGAGCCATCTGGAACCAGCTGTGTCCGCACAGGGCAATCATGGTCTCTCTTCACTGAGGCCACTCCTGCAGTTCCCCTGCTGCCAAAACTTTGCTACCTACACCCAATACAGCTATTTACTTTAGAGGTGAAGCTAGGTACAGCTGAAGTAGGAATTCAGAACCTCCACCTTGTCCTGAACTTAAAAACAGAGGTCCTCGAAGTGTCTGCCCGCAGTGGTCATACTCAGCCTTTCAAAGTAAGGTCTATCTAAGAAAATCTCAACCATTTGAAACATTAACCAGTATAGCCCATTTATATCAAAAAAGTAGTTCATGCTTAGAAACTGTTTTCCTCATACCTTCAGCAAACAGGGACGCTTTATACTTTGTTATCGTCAAGGAAACCCTTTAGGAACATCTCCAGATTGACTTCTCAAGGGCTGCTGTTTATTTAGATGGAGAGTATCCTCACAAGGTCCATGGTGCATGACCATTGTCTAAATACACTTCACTTGTTATGGCTGCATTGGAACGTGCATGATGATGTGGCCAGTGTAATTTGCGGGAAATGGGCAGGACTTCCAGACAGAGGCTGGACTGCTGCAAGCATTCCAGCTTGTAGGAATGCTATACAGCTGCATCCAGAATCAGCACATGGCGTGCCGTCAGAAATGTATGCTCCTTTTCACCTGATGTTTTGCTGGGAAAATACATGAGCACAGCATCAGCATGGTGTTGCATTTCCTTGAGTTTCAGTTCCATGCATCAGGGACAGGGAACCAGAGACAAACTACGACATCACACTGGGAAGACAGTGGTAAGAGTTACAGCTAGGGCTCTTACTTTTTCCAAGCCAAAGCCATTTGGCATGGGAGCATTCAGAGTCTAGGACAAGCAAGTCATGACGTAAAATGTAAAAATAATTTATATTGCGGGTAATGTTTGTATGGGTGGGCTTTAGAAAATCTTGGCATACACATACCTTCAGGAATATGATGTAGTATGAGGAGCACAAGTCAGAGATCCTAAGTATTCCACTGGGGTTTTGAACGTTTTTCACTGCTAACTTGGTAAGAGATGTAATGAGGCTGTAACTGCAATTGTTCATTCTTATGTTACAATTTTGTTATGCCCTACATTGAGATGTATGACAGTAATACAAGCATAAACGCCATGTAATGCAGTTCTCCTTATTGTATTTGCAACTTTATTTTTCAATCAGTGTACAAGTATTTACATAAAAACGAAATATGTCCTTAGTATCAAGACTTACTGAGAAACTATGTGATGAAATAAAGCTTTAAACGTCCTTTTTAATTTTAAATATTTATTAGTTATTTTAAAAAATCTATCTCTACTTTAGTGAGTCTCTTGCAATCATTTTTGTTCTTTATTGAAGGTAATATATAACACTATTATGCAGGATTTAAAAATCTCCCATTGATCATATTTTCCTTCCCCAGCTTCACAACAGGCAGGTCTCATACTACTGGTATTTTTTGTTTATATGCTGGTGCACTATTTCCTTTTTCTGAATATGAAGTATGGAGCCTTTAATAGATTATAAGCATAGTGTCAAAAGTTATTCTATGTTAGGATACCGTTTATAAACTATGGAAAGCTATATTAAGCACAATTTTCTGTCAACTGAATTTCCTGAGCATTGCTGTTAAAAGACTTGTATCTAGATGATAGTAACTATTTGGCTCTAGGTTATGTGAATATGGTTTTGAAATGTTTTTTTATTAACAGCAATATTAAGGAAATTAATATCTGTGCAAAATGAATTTTAATAGGACTGGAGGACCCACAAGAGTTTTGCTATTGAAAACAGAAAAGAAATTATTTAATTGTCATGGAATCTGGACACTGAGTCTTTAATAGTGTACAATGTGATCTCTGCCTAACCTGTGCCTGAAAGCATTCACCAGCAGTAAAGTCAAAACTATTATGGGTAAATGTGTTATCACCCACTGTTTAGAAAACTTAATCATGAATTCAAAGGTTTTGCTTTTTTTTTCATCTGCATAGTGATTGTTTCGATATGACAAATGACAAATTTCAATTGTTAAGAGTGACCAAATAGTAGAAACTTGTCTCAACTGCTTCCAGTATATACAGCAAATTAATAAGCTTTGTCTTTATCTGGTGATTTTTAATGTCTGATTTCTTTTTGCCTTGCTACTGCCGGAAGGTACACCTTGCTACAGTAGGTGGACAAATAGTGCATCTCCGGAAATGTAAGCTTTCTTCTTAACAAGAATTCATGCAGAAGTGCCCTTCTATGAGTAGTTTTCATTTAACCTTCTGTAATTTTAGTTATATTCAATTCTTTAAATGTGTTTTTGAACCAATGCATGTAGATATGTAAATACATTACTTTTATTCTTCAATTTCTTTCAAATATAGTTTACTGTCACAAGCACAAAACAAATTTATGTATGTCTATGATATAACAGTTCAAACCAGTTTAGGATGTCTGTTAATATCTATATGGTTTGTGGATTTTCTGTGTGTTCCCTTGTTCTAGAAATGTAGGTGGCCAATGTCACTAAGCCATGTCCTTGCTGTTTAGGCAGCCATATCAAATATTGTCTTCAGAACCAGATCAAATTCCTGCTTATGACTTACGTTTTCTTGCACTCAGTTCTATATGTGTGAATTCCAAAACTTCACTGCTCTGATGATTCAAAGATTTTAATGTCTAATACCAGTATATTAATGGCTGTTTATTCTTGTGCTTATTTTGTCAGATAATCTTGACAGTGGACTGTTCTTAAAGTAAATAACTATATACTTTATAGTCTTTATCATACTGAACCAAGAAGTCCAGCTTTTCCACTGTAGTGGTCAGAGTTGCATGCTGACCTGCAGCAGCTTGCAGCTGTGTAGTTCTAAATTCACATGCAAGGTGCATTGGCTTTTTTAAACTACCCACCTCAACAGATACATGTTGAAAATACACTTCTCTGGTTTTACTACTATAGCATAGGATTTGAGGGAGGTGTGATAACAATCCCAAGTCAGGACAGTGGAATGGGTGAGGTACCCAATCACCAATGCATGCAGCTTTTGAATCAGTGTGTTAATCAGTACAGAGTGTTTAAGAGTTTGGTGTTAACACAAATTAATTCCCGCTGAATTAAAATAAAAAAATGAGGAATTAGTGAGACTTTTTACCTTGCTTGTATCTAACTAATTTTACAGTTTCATTTAAAGGAAAGTGATCTTTCACTTTGATGAATACCACCAGTAGCTGTAATACCTCAGGTATTACAGCAGTTAATTCTTTAGGTGCGTATTAACTAAAGTGAAATCTAGGGCTATAGGTAAACGTGTATGTTTTCTGAGCCAGACTAGCAAAGTTCAGTGTTTCTGAATGACATTAACAACAGCCAATTTACAAAGCAGGGAACTCCTACCTACACTTGTGCTAATACTGGACTTGCACTTAGACATAGCAATGCTGTGTGGAGAAGTTTCTCCTTGACTAAAGGAGCATACACAGTAAAGACGCCACATGATTAAGGAAGCAGCTGAAATAACAACTTTGAGATGGTAGTACTGGATTTAGATAAACTATGTGTGTGCAAGTACTATTTTTTATAATTGACACTAGCTGCTCTGTATTATTTGTAGCATGGCTGAGACCAAAGCATTCTCATAATTTAGGAAGTGCTGTTTATCACTACCATAACATGTCACATATTAAGAACATGGGACTTTGTGATTTTTCTAGTGAATCATGACATCATCACTGAAAAGGAGATGAAACAAGGACCACTCACATAAACTAAACAGCATTTCAGGCACTTTCCATTTTTCCACTGTTGCAGGACCCTTCAGAAGGGAAAGACACTTGTCATTCAAGTTGAATGCTCCACTCCTTAGTCTGTGCATAGAAAGTCAAAAATATCAACATTATTGCTGTTGTTTTAAGGGGAAAAAAAGGCACACCTGTCCTCAGCTTTACTCTGTCCTATTCCCATGCAACAATTCCAGACTGTAGGCAGCAATTTATGGGACACATTGAAGTGCAATCCTTCATCAGTTACTGAGTTTCAAAGTGGTAAAAGAATTTGGGTAGATCCCAACAGCTACTACTTCTTAATAGCTAACTTGCAGCAGTTCCCTGCTTAGACTGTTTGCTGTTGTAAATCTCACTCTAAGATGCCTTACTCTGCTCCTTGTACACTATGAGAAACTGGGGAATTTTACTGCTGGATTTTACTTTGAGGCCTCAGTTCACAAGTGTTCCCCACCTTTGGTTCTCAGTCTAGTTGACCACACCTAGTTGATCCTCACGTGTGAGTGTTTTGGGGCGAAAACTGCTGAACTGCAAAGGAGTTAAAATTTGATTGTTGGTACATTTGAGAAGCTTACTTTCAGTGCTTAATTTCTTTTTGCCTTTTTTTAAAGTCCATCAGCTATACTTAATCTCTTATTATGTGACAATATGTTTTCTTCTACTTAAAACAAAAGTATTGATTTTTGAAGCACCAAGTATTTCTCCTGCTGCCCCTAGATTGAATGTAAACAGAAAGATCTACGGTGCAGCTAGTAGTTTGTATATTGACACAGGTAGCATGCTTTTATCAGCCTGCAAATATGTGTTCAGAATCAATAAGCATAAACATTTAAGGTGAATAAGATATTTAAGAGTGTACATAAAAGGGATATTTTAATTATATATGATGGGTTTATTATATGTAATTATAAATATGTGTTAATAAATAAGTCTTTGGCTTCCTGTGATTCAGGAACACTGAAATGTGTGCTGCTTCCTATTCAAGGTCAAATTATTTTCCACAGTGTAAAAAGAAAAGTACATTTTTCAGCTAAGTGCAAAATTTGTCTTATGAAATTTTAATTAGGAATTGTTTATCTGACTTAGTAGATAATAGAAAGGAGGTATTTATTTTCCTTCACTTTCCAAAAGGTGATCGTACTTACAAAATTTGCTGAGATTGTCCAAGAAAGTATGTAAAATCCTCATCCATCACTGAGAGCCCCTGGTCAGGGAATGACAGTGCAGTAAATATCTTCAGCAGCTGCCTTTTAATGTACAAGCTGTTTTCGGTAGGAATTTTCAGCACTCACATAAAACACACTGTCATGAGTGACTGCCTGTGCTCCAAAGTCATTACTATTGAGATGATGGAACATCTTTCAGTGAATAACCAAAAAACTTTAAATGTCATGTCAAGTGTGTTGAAGGCATTTTCAAGCCTTGCTCAAGGTTACATGAATATTGAGTAGGCCTGTTTTTAAAAAGTTTGAGATCTATGAGAGGGACCACTCATATGCTGGTTTGGAGAAAAGTCACTTGATTTGGAAGCGGGGGTGGGGAATGACAAAAAAAGAAATCTTTTTATTAATACATGCCAAACCTGCAAAACTCCTGCCAGAGTATTAACCGAGTGCAACTTCATGTGACAGTCAATGCCAATGATATTTACCAAGAAGTATTGAATTATGCACTTTCTTGAAATTACGTAGCTGTCTAAAAGTTCACAAAGGAAAGAAAAGTTATTACAAATGATAATTATATTGAAATAGATTTTTTAATACATTTTAAGATTTGAACAATTAAAAAAATATGTAGGAAATATAATTAACCAAATAAAACCTTGGACGATGCTGAGAGGTGCTAGGTACTGTTTTCTCTTTGACTCCAGTAAGAAAGGAGGATCCTGTCAAGCTATATCTGTGATTTTGTAAGAAATATGGATGCTAATCTAATGAAGTCATGTAAAGTCTGTATCACTTCCATGGGACCAAGCCCAGTGCTTTTGAAGTGATAATATATTTTTCCTTACATCTTTGGCAATCATTACTCCTTCTAGTGTATCATCTGCATGTAAAATTTGTTTGATCAAGAGGTCTTTTTATATTACAAAATATTGAAACTGAGTATTTTAATAGTTAAATAAGGTTTGTTTGATTTGTCTTCTGCAGAGAACCAGAAAGAACAACTAGAGAAGCCGTGTTCACAGCACAGTGTCAGTTTAAACTTGACAAGAAGCCCAGTCACCAAAGAAGTTACATATGATGTGGAAACAAGTTCCAAGGCATGGAACAAGGCTGTTGGGAGAAAGGATGCCTGTCACGGAGAAGGCAACAAAGAAAAGAAAATAGATCATATTGGGTCTCCTTCTAAGGGGGAAGCCATTCCAGAAGTAGAAGCTCTCTTGGCAAGACTGCGAGCACTATAGAATAATCATATAAAAGATTAAATAAAAGCCTAAAAACAATAGTCTACATCTTTAAAAATACAGTAATTTTCTATTATTGACACTGCATACTTCTGAGTTCCTAAATTATCTGTGGATGAATGATCTAAACTGTTTGTTTGCAAGACTGTACAAAATAATACTATATTTTTGCATAACTGCAAGATGATTTTTTATTATACGTTTTTACATAACAAGCATATGAAAAGTATCAGAAGAAAAACTAAATTATTCCAAGGCACAATCCTTTTAGTGGACAGACTGCTATCCACCTGATCTGAGTGCTTCTCAAAATAGAAATATCTTTTCAATATTGTTAAATCATCATGCCTGGGAATAGGGTCGGTAAATAACAGTAAAGGTATTCCTCTATTTTCTCCTATAATTCCTGTACTTAAGAGGTTTCAACACCCTAAATGTATCATTATAATATCCTTTATAATTACAGTAATAGCAAAAATGTATCATATAAATCAGCCATATTCCAACTTGAGTTCATCAAAGAGCACCAAAGCTTACTGGATAATATATATGTATTTACCAAGTGGTAATCCATGGGCAGTAGACAAAAAATCTATGCAAATAATATATTTTGTGTGTGATTAATATATGACTGCTCTTAAGCTTAGTTATGATTATTAAATCAAAATAATATATACAATTGCTGTGATTGCAAGGTTTTGCAATTGTGTCTATAGTTGGGGAAAATGTCTTCACAGTTATTTACCAGTGTAATATTTTATCTTTTCACATGTGAGTTGATATGTTTCTATAAAAGGAACATGTAATGGAAAAGATTGGTTTTTCATAAACTCATTTTCCAGTAGCCTGTTAAGTCTTATCTGCTGGCACAATAGGAGTCTTGCATGTAATTGCATCTCTTTTATCCCACTGTCATTGTACATTGTTGCGTGTCCGCTATCATATTTATTAATTGCACATCATAAAGAGTTGCTACCTATGTTACCAAATAGGAATCTACTATTAGTATCTTTGCTCCATTATTTAAAGCTTCCTTATTATAAGAGTGTATTAAGTATCTAATATCTTTCTTTTAAATTACTCTATTTTTCTTTACAAAATGCTGAAAAATATGTCTTTCAATAAGAGTCAGTTACATGAAACCAGTGTTTCAATGCTCCAGTGCTTTTTATATCCTTGTTTAAGTTGCCTTTGTACTTCCTGCACTAAACATTAATAAAGTTAATTAGAACTCGAAAACTGGGCCTGTTTATACGTACTGCATGGAGGACTTTTCAGCCATCATGGGAATCGATCTCATGTTTCTGAGGCAGTTTTAACTGTCATTTTACACTAATTACATTTCCTGCCTTAGCTGAAAAAAAAAGAGGTATAAGCAGAAGTTGCAAAGATTCAGAGAAGGCCTCAGTCATTTCTCCAGCTCCCCATTGCAAATGAACAGTGGGCACAGCTGTCATAGGGAGACACCTTTGATAACTTGCAATGTATCTTTAGTGGATAACGACTAATAGTTGTTCCACTAAGGTTTTCTGCATCTCCACTATTAAGACTTACTACCCCTGTTTACAGGGTGTAGTAAAAATTACTGTCTTCAAAGTGCAATCTGATTGACTAAATAAAAAGGTGCTTTAGACATAAAGCAAATGCATGTTTAAGGGGAAGAAAAGTAAACCATTCACTGAATCTCTTCAGTTGCTGAGGATGTGCTAAAATTAAGGGGCTAGGAGTAGAGAGCCATCCCTGAAATTCTAGGAGGATGACCTACCAAGTGCAGGTGGAAGTACAAATTCATTTTCATGAACGCTAAAATTGTTCATTTGAATTAGTGGGTGATAGTCCACAAGGGAGAGAGCTGACAGTACAGGATGCTACTGTGAGTTGATCAAGCAAAGTTACAAAACTATCTACTGATTTTTTAATGAACAAAATGCTACTAGCAGCCTAGCATCTCCTGATTTTAAAATAAATATTTATCTTTAAAATTATAGAAGTTGAGCTACTTTTTTTTTTTACAGCTTGAGAAGCTTCTAGAAATGTATTCCAGGACTTCTAGTCCTTCTAGTCCTTGTGTTTCTGAATTAATCCTTTCCAGCAGCCATCAAGTTAATTTGCAGTTTCTTTTGTATTACAAAGAGAACAAAAAGGTGTACAACTTCTTAGAATCCATGTATATACAGTATCTATTTTTAACCCTTCTGTTCTTCTTTGTACCACCATAATTTGATCTACGCAGAGTTCAAGTACATGGTCCAGTTGAAGTACGCAGTAAGTTTTCTTTTGTCATCTTTCTTTAGTTTCCTTTAGGAGCAAAGAAATACACAAGACATTTTTGCTAGGAAAAAATGCATGTATTGCCTAATTAGTTCAGGTAAAAATAACTTTGACAGTATCACAACTGTATTCTATTTCTATGCTTTCATGTTTTTATTAAAGTATAAAACTCAGCTTGTAAATTATATAGAATAAATTACTTTAATTAAATTTAAAAATTCATTTATTCAATTTAAAAGTTAATTCAGTCTCAAAATACTTGGGTAGACCTTTAATGGTTCATGCTAGTCATTTTTAGTAAGCCATTTTTAGTATCAAGCCTACTCCTTTAACTGAAGGATTGAGTTACAAACCACTTGTGCTAGATATGGACGAAGGTTTCACATACTGTGCCAAACTCTCTGTAATTCACACCAGAAAATTAAATCCTTACAGAAAGAGCTTCCTGATTTCTTCAAACATGACTGTTCAGATAAAAGCATTTGAAGTAATCTTGCAAGGCACATTCCACTGCTGCTTCCCTATCTGAGGAGTAGACAGAAGGCACAAACATCCATGACTTTTCTTAGCAGTACGACTGTAAAGGTCTAACACATCTTTTTGATTCTTCATGTGCATTTTGGATGACTTTTCATTTCACTCAGTAAAAGGCTTTTGATTACTACATCAACTTTTACTTTATATAGACACCATGGCTGTGGTGTAAATTCATATGTAATATTCTGTTTTGACCTTAGCAAGGTAGGAATGTTTGCGGTCAGTGTCTTCAAGCCACACAAAGCCAAGCTTGACACCTGACTCACAGGCTGTAGGTCATACTCTAGTGTGTATAAACCCAGAAGGCAAAGTGATGGCAGTGACTTTATTACAAAACAGTACAACAGCATCAGGATGTGGTGGCTGCCATGAGACACGATACTGCTCTGAATCGGGCACTTTGTTAAAGAAGCATGGACCGGCAACGTGAAAAAAATTATATTACTTGTGGTTCCCAATAATTATGGCAACACTACTGCTTGGGAAACTGTAAAACCACATGTAGGAAAAAATGTCTCCAATGCAGTTGCTACAAACAATTTTTGTCCAACACACAGATTTCCTTGTTTTTCCTTACACAACCTGGCCCAGCCAAAATCACACTCTCCAGAACTGCACGAGTTAGTGCTGAGCAGCTTGAGGTTCTGCAGCCCTTCAGGCTTTTATAATACAAGCTGAAAAAGAAGACTTTTACTCTTAAGACTTTTTCCACATCCATTTCTAATGAACAGGACCAAATTATAATTTTTACACTAATCTTTTCAAGCTTTACAATACTCAGGAACTATAAAACAAATGAGTAATATGCAGGGGTCGATAAACCCTCAGCTATGGCACCTAAAACATTATAATAAGCAACCAGAGTCAAGTGAAAGAGCTCAGCAAAAAAGCAATTACATGAACAACATTGTTTTCTCTCAAAGAAAATAAAGCATTACTGTACCATTTTCTATTTTTTTAATGTGATATGTGGGTTTTACAGAACTGCAGCAGAAAAATAACTTCGTTTAAGAGTCTGAGGAATTGTCTAGTTTGTGAAATAAAAAAGAAAAAAATTAGACAAATTGCAGATTTTTTCAATTTTCAGTCCAATTTTATGCCAAGATTCCTATATCTAAGAAATTCTGAAATTACCATCTGCTATTAAATTAACTACAGTGCCAACTAATGAACTTGGTTTACATTTTTTTGACACATAAGACAAGTACATTTTCTTCCTTTCCAAATACACTTTCTTCATTGCACTATTGGGTGTTTTATCTCAAGTGTAGTATTTAGATCAGGGCTGTAAAAACATGTTGATAAAGGATTCTGCTCACTCTGACAGCACTGAAGAATAAACAAGAGGTGGTCCAAATACAATTTTTCTGTTCCTCGCAGCTGCAGAGGTAGCCAAGGAGTTTCATACGTTAGCTGAGTACATTTAAACCCTTCTGTGCTTCTACTTCCATAATGCAGCTTTTTCTTTTTGTTATCCATGCAACGGCATACACTGAAGAATTATTAAGGATATATTTTCTGTCAGCTTACCAAAAAGACACATCACTTGCATGCAACATCAACCCTGTATGCTGTAGGAGGCATAATACTTGAATGTAACGCAAACAGAGGCAGATAAGGTGTTTCACTCCACCAAAAGAAAATGGTTCCTTTTATCTAAATAAGCTTATTCCAGTGCTGATACCAGAATTGTGTGTATTTTGGGAGGATAATGTACCCCTATTTTTAAATCTGTGTTACATTAGCTAGAGAAAAGAAACTATGGAAAGACAGAAGTGCAGAGACAGGGAAGCAGAATTGATAGATGTGTTGCCTGATTTTACTTCTGAGACCTAAAATTGCATCCGGTGCAGAATGAAGAAACTAAGGGGAAAAAAACCCAGTCTCATCTGATGTCTTTAAAGGTCATGAAGAAAATGATGGTGGGTGATCCAGAGTTCATATGGCCACAGGTGTCTTGTCTTTTCAATGACATATATCAGAATATCCTCAGAATAGCAATGCTGTTGGGTTGTTAGTTCTCAAAGCCCTCAAATGAATAAAAAGAAGGAAAAGTCTGACAGAGATAAATATGAACCCCCATAAAACCTAAGAAAATTTTCATCTTAAATCCAAGCATTAGCCCTGCTCCTCTTCACTTTGATAGCTAAAGGAAGAGCATGAGGAGAGAGAGGAGCCCATATGGTGGCCATACCTCTCTAATGCTGTGCCAGACAATAAATACTGCTCTTGGCAGCTGTTGTGGCTGGCACAGCAAAGGTGGCGCAGATGCCGGTCTACCCTCCCAGAGTTTTATGCTGTGGGGAAAGACACAGGAACCATGGCCAGCAAACATGGCCTAAAATCATGGGATCATCATAAAAAGACCCTACAGTTCCAGAGCCACACATTCAGTATAATAAAAAAGACCGTCTTCTAAAACATTCAGGTGTCAAAACAGCAGCAGAATATGCACATATTCCTGATGTCTCCTAAAGACAGCTGTTATATCAACTCTCCAAGTCTGATGACTCCATGCAAGCTGCACAGGAGGAGCTTTAATCCTTTAATTATTTTGGCTTGTTATAAATAGTTCTACCTTGAATTGAAATTTTCAGTCCAAAGCAGGGCATATAAACTTTGCACTCTACAACTGTTAATTAAAAAAAAAGGCTTTTGTAAGAGCTTTGTTTAATTTGTCGCATTTCAGTGTGAAGGTTGTTGCACATAGTTGAAAACATGCAGTGCAACAAGACTCTTTCCATTAAGTAAGACAGAAATGGCAATTACGCAGTCTGTTGATCGAATTTTTTACTAACGAAGGGTATTTTCTGCTAATGGATACGAAAGCAAAGCAGCCCAGTCAAACAAGTCACCTTGATAGCAGAATGCAAGACCCATCAATTTTATTCACTACTTCTTCGGTAATGAATCTTGGAGCACAACCATCAGCATTGCTCCTGAAAGACAACCACTAAGGTAGAGGAACCGCAAAAAGGGGTTTGAAAAGAAAAATGGGATGAGAGATTTCCACCCGTTTAAAAGGGGAATTGATGATGACAAATTTATTTCCAGGGTGCCTGGGCACTGCATTAAAAATGCCTAGAGAGAAAAAAATACAATCCTGATGTGTAGTTGGTGGCATCTCGCCATTTTCTGCTGCAACGTCATGACAAGATAACCAGAACCCTGTCTTCATCTCTGTCCTTGAATCCGCTGACATTGTGGATAATCAGAAAGAACAGTAACTATATCAGTCAGAGAATTTTTATTGCTTGGGATGTAACGGGTTCCAACACGCAAACCCACGCTACAGATTCATTGCTTAAGCTTCAGAATGACAGGGGAGAAGAGCCAGCTTTGTTCCTGTCCCCTCAACAGGGAACGTGGCACACTCTTGTCCGCGAGGAACAGAATGCGCTCTCATTAACTTCAGCTCTAAGACACAATTTTCTATTCCTTGATTAACAAATCCCCAAGGAGAGATCAGAAGTTTTTATTTTTCTCAGAAGGACTGCACTACAGTAAATCTTTCCACGATCTAATAAACAGTTAAAATTCAATGGCACCTAGGTAGAGAATCAAAATCATCAGGCAAGAACAAATTAAGCCCTTCCTGAAAGAGGCTATGCAGGATCACTTCTTCCATTTCTATCTTCAATATCTTTAATACTAAATACACAAACCTATATTAAAGTTAAAATTGCTTTTAATTAGATAAAACCAAGCAGATTCATCTTGTACCCTTTTCTTGGATGCTTTGATTAGCACAGTTTCAGCACTTTGTCTCAAAGAATTAACCTGTCCCATTTTTCAACTCAGCAGTCCAATATATGAACAGAGATGCCCAAAATAAGGACTAATCTTGTGAGGTCCCTGGCGTGTCCTTGCAAGTACTCATCATCCTCAGACTGCATAAAATTACTCTGATCAAAGG
The DNA here is from genome assembly GCA_013396775.1 of Cephalopterus ornatus. Classification (NCBI taxonomy): domain Eukaryota; kingdom Metazoa; phylum Chordata; class Aves; order Passeriformes; family Cotingidae; genus Cephalopterus; species Cephalopterus ornatus. The sequence goes on along the minus strand of VZRE01012772.1, from coordinate 87,575 downwards.
GTTACTATAGCCTTTCAGGATCATGCCCTAATGAATAAAATATACAAAGGTGACTTGAGTAAAATCCTTTCCAATGTGCTTATAAAGGTAAAATAAACTATTCCCCTTAGGACATTTTCCTGGCAGAACAACTTGACCCCTGTGTGACTGGCTTACAGAAAGAAAGGGGTAATGCTCTAAGTAACCAATTCATTCACTGAACTTTTGGGCAATTTTTTTCCAGGTGATTGACATGTTGCCCCGTATATATAGCAGATATATCTGAAAGCACTGTTAAGTTTTAGGTGAATGTATTAAATACATTTCTGTATGAATGAATACATTTTTAACTTCAAGCACCTTACATGCAAACGGCACTGTTAATTGCTGTGGTTTTTATTTCAAAATGCTGTGCATTTTCTAACCATGGATTTGGTTTTTACAAATCTCTCCCATGCTGCACACCAAGCTTTACCCCAGAAATTCAGCTTTGTCCTTGCTTGCTGATGGAATTTTACTATTATGTAGTAATTGCAGTGCCCTGAACTCTCGTCCCCCTGCAAATTTTATGTTCCTCCAAAGGGAATGTTTCTTCTTAAAGTGATATTATTTTATCCATACAATGTGGCTCACTAAGCTTGCCTTTTGCCCCCTTGTTCTTAGACTTTAAAAGCAGACTGCAGCAGTCTGATCCAGCACCTACTGAGAAGAAATCAAAGGCTCCTGTTGACTTCAGTGACTGCTGGAGACAGCTCCTAAATGGGATGACTCAAAGTGCAGCTCTAGCCTGGAGGCAGCTTTACAGCTGGTACTGTGGGCCTTTATTGTCTCATTGCTTCCAGCTCCAATTGGTGCAGTTTTTAAGTATAATTATTATTTTCTTGTTGCCAGCCCAATAAATATCACGCTGAATAGGAGAGTTGAATTAGTGCCTGAAATTTTAACCAGTAAAAATGATCCTGTAATCAGATTTCTTATGTCAAACAGGAGTCATGACTGTGTACAGTTCTGATTTTCCTTAGAGCCACAGTCATAAAGTCCACTCAACTGAAAACACATGGTCTACAAGGCAGCATTCCAGTCAGTGGCTGATCCAACTAAGGGATAAAGCGATGCACAAACGATTTTGAAGGCCATGTCCCAGAGCACATGGTCTCCATGTTGTCTGTTGTGTCACCCAACAAACTGCATGGGCATATTGGCATCAGTCAAACTTGTTTTGGGGACAGGTAAACAATTATATAGTATGGGGAATAGTGGGCCAATGCCTCAGCCCATGCCATGACCCCTTGTACTATTACACTCAGAGACTTTGAGAACATGAAATTGACTATCTAGTATTCTTAATGCTAAAGTATGTTAGTACACATCTCCTGTCCATCCAACACTAACTCTGGTGTACAATACTGACTAGAAGTAAGAAATGTCTGAGTGAAAATTTCTCTGCATCACTAAGACTAGTCATGCTAAACAGAACTAACTCTTACTTTTAACATAGGCCAAGTTTTTAGTGCACAGCGCAGTGTGCCAAGAAACCTGTCAAATTTGTGTGCAAGCAACAATCACCACCAGTAGTTTCTGCCTATGGTCACCACTAACAAGTGGAAGAAAATGATGGTAAACTTAAATTAACATGAAATGTCTGACTTACCTCATTCACATTTATTTGACAGTAGCATATGCTCCTGCTTTTCACATGAAAGCTTAATTACAACATTTCAGGTGGCAAACCAGTTAATTATATAAAAATGAGGCCCAGAAGTCTCTGATATGACACCTTACTATGCTTCCCTGGGAGATTTCATGCACAAAAGAAGATGTTTATTGTTAACAGCATCAGGCTGTGGGCTGCAGAAGAGTTGCCACTGAAGCCTAGGGTCCCTGCGCACAATACGGCTATAATGGAGAGCAAAACGCATTTTATACAAATTGCTCTTGCTAATAACAAAAGTGAAAGGAAAGCTCTTTTTTGCCCGGAACAATACATAGTCTCTTGTGCAGGCTTCATATCACTTCACTTCAGATGCTTCTGATGTAAAAATCCCCAACTGAGATTATCATTCATCTCGGCCTTTCTTTGTCACTCATCACAGCTTTCCTCCTACATAGAAAAGCCAATTTGAACTCTTTCAGCTGCATAAGATGGGAAGAGAGAAACCAGTCTGCATCCATGTGTATTCCCTCCTTCGACTAGAAAGAGAGCCTGAGGGGACCAGCTCGGGTGTGGGCAGATGAATCCGAATATTTGCAAATGATTAGAGAAAGGGGAGATGGAGCCCCTGCTCAGCATCATGTCACGAACTTCATGTGCTTTGTTCTTTCTTGCCAGGCTTGAAACAGCAGCTGTCTCTCCCGCTCTCAAAAGGAGGAGGTGAATCAAGTCCTCTTGGCAGAAAATTCTCTCACTGAATGGTATTAGCACAACTTTTTTTCCTTTCAGAACCTAAAACAAATACCTGGACAATTCTTTTCCCTGGGGGCCTTCTGTTGCCTTTCAGTTGATGATGTGCTGGATAGAAAACTCGAAGTCTGAACCCCTAACCACGATCCAATAGAGCGTATGTTTTAACCTGGACCTTAGCCCTGTGGTGTTGTCTGTTGTCTCATGGATTTTCTGCTCAGTTTTAGACCTTGAAATTAAATTCCCATCTTCGACCCATCCACCAACAATCACTCCTTTAGCCTATAGCAAAACAATGATTCACTTAAAACCAGTCCACCAACAAAGCAGCAGGAACTGCAGGTCAAAAAAACCAGCAGCATAAATTTGTAGGAATCACATGGCAAGAAGGTTTCTTCTTTTGCTCTTCTTCCAATATGTTTCTGTGCCTTGAATAAGACTTTTTCAGGTAAAACAGCTATTCATGGCCTATGTTATATTTATAATAAGCAACTTCTGCAAATGGCTTTGCAGCTGCATGCGGTCACCTATAAAAGCTGTTTGCCACCTCATATTCTGCAGCTGTAAAAATTTTCTCTTTAAAATAATATGTATAAAATATACAATGGCAGGCTTTATTTTCACCTCAGGCTTTTGATGACAAGAACAACTCGACCTTCATCTTGCAGGTTTATAATATGAGTCTAAGTTTTTTATGAAAGCAAAAAGAAGGTACAGCTTAAGTGTCACATAGCAAAGGACTTGCTATCTGTGTTTTTGAGACTTTATCTCAGAAAACCCTGTAAACTTAACACGATAAATTACTTAAGCTTGCAAAAACAAGGACATCTCAGAATGCTGACCTCCCAGTTTCACCTTTATCTCACCTAATTATATTGCCACGCCGAACTGCATAATCCCCTGCCACAGTATTCCAAGATGCTTTGTAGATCATAGGTGCAGCAGCACACTGAAAGCCTCTGGCTTTGTGGCAGATTTGCACCGTCTCAGGGAAGGCAAAGGGGGATTGTCAAGTGTCGTGTTCCAAAAGGATCAAGTGCGCCACTTTTGCACAGAGGGCTTCTGAAAGGCGCAGCTGCTATAAGATAGCAAAATACCTGTAGTAGGTGTGCTTTTTTTAAATTTAAGTAATGGGAAAAGTAAAATGCACAATCCTCCAAGACTACTGGAGACATGTGGCATCAAGACAAAAAGCTATGAGGTTTTGTTCCAAAGCAAAGATCTCTGTGTTACTGAAGGCAGAGAAGCCTTTATACCAGCAGTTCACAAAAGAAACCATGAGATTTTCCAGAGATAATTGAGTACTGGTAAGGGAACATAGCAACAGCAACAAACCATCTCTGATCCCTGAAGTGTAATGCAGGGACTTATCTGTGTGTAGCAGGCTACACTGTAGGAAGTTACATGCTATGGAAAGGATTCAGTCCTGTAAACATGCCTAGTACTCAACTGATCTCTCTTTCTGCTGTTTTTCCAGTCATGTAAACATCTCTTGTACACAGCATCCTTTGGCAAGGAACTCAGCTCTCTTACTCCCCTCGGCAGCTCCTTTTGTTTATTTTAAACCTGACTCCTACTGACACTGTGTACTGGCCCTAATTCTCATGTTGCAGGTATAACACCAATCTCACTGGCAGTTTAGGAAAAGCTGCACACTCTAAAGGCTCAGCAATTCATCATCATTTCCAGAAAGAAGCAAAAGAGCAGTGGTGGTGATTGCTGTGTCTTTCCTAAGGGCAACAGAGGAACGTATCTGTCAACCAGACATGGCATCCAGTGAAAGCTAACACCAACTGCTACCCTGCACTGCTCATCAGTATGGTATTAATAATACTGACAGGAATGTCCATGGCAGAACAAAAGTGACTACAAGGAGTTAGTGTGGGTGGAAACCCTCATCTGTGCCAATTGTTTCTAACGAGAATCATGTTTTGAGTTACGACAGAAACAGGCTTTTGAAGGTGGCACTGGAGTACTGGCTTCCTCATCTGTGTTGGGAAAGGATCAAGGAAACTTTATGAGTGTGTCTGTATTATTACAAGATAGTGAAAGGAGGGAAACTCAACCTGGAGGACTGCATCCAGCTCCAGGGTCCTCAGTGACCTCTTGGTGCGGGTCCAGGGTAGGACCATGAAGGTGAGCAGAGGGCTGGAGCATCTATCCTATGAAGACAGGCTGACAGAGTTGGGTCTATTCATCCTGGAGAAGAGAAGGCTCCAGGGAAACCTCATTGCAGTCTTTCAGTACTTAAAGAGGCTTATAAGAAAGATGGAGAGAAACTTTTTAGCAGAGCCAGTTGCAACAGGAAAAAGGGTATTCATTTTAAACTGAAAGACAGTAGATTCAGACTAGATACAAGGAATAAGTTCGCAATGATGAAAATGGTGAAATACTGGAACAAGTTTCCCAGAGAGGTGGTAGACAACCCATTCCCGGAAGCATTCAAGGTGGAGTGGGTCAGGGCTCTGAGTAGCCTAATGTAATGGAAGATGTCCCTCTCATTGAAGGGGGTTTGCAACTGGATGAACTTAAAAGGTTCCTTCCAACCCAAATCATTCTATCACTCTATAAACAGACTGCTCTGAAAATGAGGAGAAATCAGGATCTTCCCACAGGGTCACCAGAGGAGGGTGCTAAACCAAACAGAGCAATTCAGTTACTGTATTCTAATGCAAGTAACTGAACAGATGATCGAAAGCTAGATGCATGATCAACTCCAACTGAATTGGCATAACACAATCAGGTGGATAATGCTTTCCAGAAAAAGAAGAATAACAAAACAAACCTTTAGGGTTCTGAAAAGGAGACAAACAAATTCAAAGGTTTGCGTGGTAAAATCATCTGCCAATGGCATCCAAAGTAAGTAAGTGTTAAGGATGGCATTCCCTAAGAAAATATCCCACCAAAACAAAACAAACAAAACATGGGAATACCTACCAATCTATAGAAGAAAAGGTTGTCAGATACAAATATGACTAGGTTGGATTTGGGAGTCAGAAAGATTTCACAATGGGACAAACATAAGTCAGGTTTCCAAGGACAGAAAGAAAAATACTGAAGACAAAAATGCGAAAACAAACAAAATCCCCCAAAACCAAAATCAAAACAAACAAAAAAAGAGCAATGTAACATGATATTCAACTAATAAGAAACATGAAAGATAGCAAGAAATTGGTTTGTGAGAATACTGAATTTACTAAAAATATTAAGATAAGTTGTTGGTCTGATATTCAGTGGAGAAGGAAAACAAGAGCTGCAGGAAAGCTCTTAAACTTTCTGTCATGCCTTTGCTGAAAAGAGAAACTGGTCAGATGGCTACCAGTTCATAGGCGTGAGTAAGGGATAATACCACATTTTTTAATAGGGAAATATAGGCTAGGGAGCATTTAAGGCATAAAGAAGTTAAATGCTTTATGTCAACTAGGTCTCAGGAGTTTTATTCCAGTTCATTCAGTGACCACCCTTGAGAACTCCTAAGGGTTCAGGAGAGATGAGAGATCAGAATAGAAAACAATAATCATGGTGCCTAACAGGAAAGAGGGTTACAGCAATACCTTAGAATGTTACATATTACATATGATGATACCTTAGAATGTTATATGTTACATACCCTGGCATCCTTATGTCTTTTCATACAATGTTTCATAGCTTTCTTGCAGGAAAACATGACACACAAAACCAGTCTCAAATGCTTACAAAGCTGGTTAGAAAAATGTACTTTATTTTAGGCAGAAGTAACCTGTTGTGAAAATGGAGAAACAAGAAACAACTGTAAGTAGCTATGTTGAAAAATGTGGTGAGGATTTTTGTAGAACCAAAGTAAGCACAAGTAACTTGAGACAGCATAATGCCTCAAAAAAAAAAAAAAGTGTAATCATCCTATTGAGGCTTATAGATACTTGTAAAGCATGGCACACCTTTAAAGGAACCAACTCTTTTTATCCAGTCCTGATAAAACATCTCTGGAAAGCTGTGTCCAGTTTTCCAGCACCGCATTTCAAAAATTGATTCAGACACAAATCCTAGGAAAAGCAAGGAGAATAATCAGAGATCTAGCAAAGCTGACCTAGAAGGAAAGACTGAAAAATTTTGGGTTGTTTACCTAAACAAAAATGCGGAGGGATGCAAAATAAAGTAGGGAAATGGATCACAAAGAGGAATACTCTGTTCTTCAAACCTTTGACTGTCAGGATGAATGTCAGAGGCAAACTGAGGTGACAGTGCTTCAGATAGACAATAAATAAATTGCTAGCCATACGGAGAAGGGCAGTGTTTTCACCATACATCCACCCCTCATTGGCAGAGGATGTGCAGTCCCCACACTGGATGCCTTTTAACTGCTTAGTCAATTATCTATCAGGATTTTCATAATTAGAGTTGAACTTGACATATGGCAGGGTCATGGATTGAGTAAGCAATCTTTCCTTACCCTCTTGTTTTTTTGTCCATCTAAGAAAACAGGACTTTTATCCTCTTCTTTTGTGATATGGTAGTCAGAGCAATCCTCTGCCAATCTGCTGGTGCTAACACCCAGATGTGTGTCCCACGTTTCTATTCTTTCTCTGTAACCAAATAATGATATTTGACTGCCCTGTTCTGAGCAGATATAATGCTAGCCCAGAGTCTTGTCCCTGATATGTGGCTACTGGGAGGAAAATGGGAACAGAGGTCTGTTTCTGTCAGAAGAGACACTCAACTTTTATGGCAAAGGCTTTACTGAATTCAGTTCAAAGAGGTGAAGGTGAGGGTGGAAATTTCAATTTCCATACCTAATTTTTGCCTGCTACAATTCGTTTTTTTTTCTTTCCAAAGCTCAGTATGAGCAGAAGGCTGCAAGAAAAAGGGCTTGTGTGAAACAAAAAAGACAAAGAGTAAGACAGCAATAGAGCTCTGAATGCCACCCAATCCTGCTCAATCATATCTGTTATTTTGGATATTTAAAGAAAGAAGCCTGTTGACTCAACAAACCAGAGTAGCTCCAAAGAAATGATTACAACCTATCACATAAGGTCAGCCAGAAAAGAGTTTCTATACAGCAAATGATTCTATAAATTACATTAACAGTCACTTCACTTCCCAGCCTGAAGCAGGGCAAAATGAACAGTGACAAAAATGTGCAGGTTTTACACTGTGGGATTGTAAAGAATAATATGGAGATGGAAATGAACTTGATCGAATCGCAATGAAAGATTAATTGTGTGATGTGTGAGTAATTGGTTAATGGGACTGGGTCAGCACCTGGTGTCTGATGGTTTGAAAAGAGGATAAGAATGCAGGTTCAGCTATTTGAAAAAGGTTTTGCAGGCCAAAATGTTCCCAGCTCTGTAACTTGCAGAGTCTGGGAAATCAAATAAATTTAAATGTAAATTACAGAGTTGTCTGAGGCAGAGATATTTTTTGCTTTGAGACCGATATTCATACTGTCAGTGTCTGAGGCACAGAGAGGCCAGAATGGGCATCCAGAAAGGATAAACATGGCCTGGGCAAATGAACCCAAATGAAACGTGATGCATTAACCTGGAAGTAATTATAAAGAAAGGGCAAGGGGTAGCCTTGTTAGCGACTCCTCAGTGTGTAACAGAGAGACATTATGGTAATATGAGACTGTAAAAAATGAGGCCTTGTCTGCTCTGCAAGGATATTAAAGAATGAGTAACACTTCTGTCATGGAAAGGATTGCCCCATTGTCCTTCACCAACACTTTCTCTCTCTTGTCAACAGCTTGCCTGGGTATTGCCCTTCACTGCAGGTTGGCTGCGTCTCAGCTGTGTGATTTGAAATGGTAACATACAAACTCACAGCAATTCTAAGAAAATTATGTAAATATTGTAAATAATGTAGATATTATTTCATTTGATATTGAATAGTCAACTTCTCAAGATTACTCAGGAAACTTTTCTTTTATCCCTTTGCTACAGTATAATATGTCCACATTGTATTTGTAGGAAAAAAAATAAAATTCCAGGTGATCCAAACTAATTTTCTTTAAGCATTAAAGATCACACCCATTTTGTGATGTTCACTGCTTCCTGAGAAAACATTGGGGCTGAAGATTTCCATCTCAACATCTTGCAGAGATGGGATTTTAGGTCCGGGCTCTCACATTTGCCTACAATAATAAGTAACACTTTAGTTCTAGTACTACAGGCAAGAACCCACCAATTATTTTATCACATCAGTATTAAGGAAGCAGCAAGGCATACAGGGATAAAATCAGAAAAAGTCATTTTACTAGTAGCAAAGAACATAAAAGGAAATGAGAAAAGCATTTACAAATAAAATAGAAGTGTGAAAATGACAATCGAACATACAGGCTGATTATTCAAATCAGAGGAGAGCAATAATTAATATTATCTGAAAAATTTAATCTCTTGCACTAGTCTTCATAAAAATTATTATGTGTGATCACTGACTTACAGCAATAGTTTTAGAAGGAGACACAAATGTAAGGTAGGAGAGGAACTGAATCAAGAGATAACATTTAAATCGTTTGAATGAATTCTAGTCAATATTCCTCAAAGAAATGCCTGCTGAGGTACTGAAGAATTGAGACCAAGCTGGTTCTGCAATCTCCATGGTCTTCAAGAACTTGTGGATTCAAGTTAAGTCGAAGTGATCAAGAGGAAGGTAAAAATACCCCCTGTCTGATTAAACAAAGACAGCATGGGCAACCAAGAATAATTAGTTAAAGGTTCATACATGCTGACACACAAGAACAGATTACTACACGGCAACTAGTAAGCAGTGGAAGCAGCACTCCTGACCCTTGTTACCTCCTTATACATATTCATGCAGCGGGTGGGTCTGAGGCGAGACAAGGAGGGCTGGGTGGCGGGGCAGAGGACAACAAACCGATGTGTCCCCTTTAGGATCAGATGCCAACCATGGACCAGCTCCAGTCCACTTACAATATTTTCCTGGGCCATGAGCAGTTTGACAGACACTGGCCTAAATGTTGAGGCTGGGATGGACAACCAACATGGAGTTATGAAGGATGAACTGTGAGAGATCTACCTCACGGTAGATGGGAGATCAGCTCTCTAATGGGATCTAGTGGATCAGGAGGGGTATGTCTTTTGAGATACTCTGACTTTACTAAGGTTTCTGATGTTGATCTAAATTTTTTTTTTTTACCAAACCCCGTGTAATTTTATCTAAATGAAATTGTCACATGATACCTTCATAGCTGTTCAAAAAGGCCTCACCCAGGGAGTTGCTCTAAGTAATTCACTGATAAAATGAAGAGAACATTTTTCATCAGAGAGATCGACCATGGACCTAATTCTATATCAGGTTTACTGTGAACTGGTTGGGTTACAGGAGTGGTTACATTTTGAAAATGTACAGATGGTACCTGGCCATGAGGCCTTGCAAGCATTTGGGATTATAGGATTAAAGTCTAAAATTACTCTGTAAATTGGGAACATAGCATGAAATAAGCATGATGCTATTCAATAAACAACAAAGAGTGATACTTAAAAGGATTAATGTAACAATAAAATGTGGAGAGCTTGATTAATCCAATAGTGTATTGTCAAGCAATCCTACTTTCAGACAACAAAGTACCATTGTAATTTGCCCCTTTTTTTGCATTTGGGGTGTATTTATTTATATATTCACTCAGACACATATTTATTATGTATGTATATACTTTATGATTTTCTTATACATACACAAATACAGACATACACAGGGACTAAAGACAGTAATTGTCCAAAGTGACTAAAAGAAAAGACAGGGTCAAATTCACTCAGTTCAGAACACAGCAGAAGCGGATTTGAATATCAGCAAGTTACTAGGTTATGACAGAAGTAACATAGTCTCACTGTGCCCCCACATCAAGAGTAGCTGAGGAAACAGCCTGACCTAAGAGAAAAGCCAAGAGAGAATATCTGTTCCTGTGGTACCTTTTTAATAATTAAAACCCGAGAATATACTGCAGGGCACTGACACAATCAAACATATGTACAACCAACACTTTCACAATGCACAGTGGAGTGCTGTAAATCTAAGAGATTTTAAAGACAGGTATGACTCTTCCATGCAGAGAAGCAGCTGAACCTGAAACATGAAGGTCTTCTGCCAAAAAGAGGGGAAACTGGAGGCAGTCTGCATCGCCCGCCAGTAATGAAACAAGGGATGTATCCCATGTTAAGCTGAATTTTACTTCACTTGTAATCTTTTTTTCTTTCAGCCTTTGTATCTACTCTTTTGACATATGATGCCTGGATAATTACACTTGTAATTTGTTTCATTAAAAAGACAGCCTAGTTTCATGGGACGAGCCAAATGTCAACAGATGAACCAGGGTGAAGATGATAAACTGGGAGGCACTATCTCCGTAGAAACAGTCATCTTAAGGCAGTGTGCAGAGTTCTGAGCCCTGAAGAGGTGCAGTGGCTGGTGAATACACTTTTTGCAGGGAGCCAGCACAGGATGCGTGTGCTGCAAGTTGACACCATTGGAGATGAAAAATATCAGAAAATGAATAGTCAACAGCTACACTTTCACCCCCAGGCTTGACACCTGTCATCAATGATTTTCAAGGAAAAGGTTAGACACACAACAATGCAAGGTAATATAGGTATGGTGGACTCCTCCTCAGAGCAGAGGACGAACACACTTCCTAAATTACATTTATCTCACTAATTTACCATGTACCACACCACAGGGCTGAAAAAAACACCTCCAGGGGCTTGTATCAGCCCAATCCTTTCAACCGTCCCCCAGCTTCCTCTCTGGGTCTGCCCAGCCAATTTATTAAATTTTGTACCCTGAGAGGGTCTTTGTTAAATGAAGAAACTCATGACCAATAAACAATATACGTGTTTTGATCCCTAAGTGCCATCCACTCAGCCATGCTAGGGAAGTGATGTCCTGTCTCCCAGCCAATCTAAATTGGTCTTTAGGTCGTTTTTAATCTGAGGGGAAAAATAATTGGTCTTGTGGTTACATCTCCTTCTGGATATACACTCTGCATTTTACAGCCTGTGAGATCCATAACTCTATTTGAATAAATGAGTGATCTGGCACTGACTGGTTTCACACTGTGAGTGCAAACAGGACCCCAGTTCAATTCTCCTTATTGCAACCAATCTCTGCCTTTCCCTCTGTAATAGTAACTTAGATATGTTTTTATTTTGCCTTTTTTATTACATACACAGGGGAAAGCATGTATCATCAGGTCTTCTGTCATATACACAAAGATTGGAGGGTGCCTATATACTAGAGTTTTCAGTCCTGCTCTGTACTGTTACAGTGCACCTTCACAGATCATATCAGCTCACATCTGCTGTGGGGGTCCCTCAGCTCCACTGGCACATGGTAATGCCTCACTTCCATCCTCTTTGAGCAATGCAACGTGCATTTCATTTTCCTCAGAGCCATCTGATATATCCCTCTTCCAACCTGGCTACAGAAAGTGTTCAACTAGGGGATTTTTTCCTCTTTTTTTTTATTTTCCATACCCCTCGCCTGCCCCCAGAGCGTCTAGTTTTTAGTAATTTTGGCCATTAATTTTGTTTTTAAAATCTACAGCAAATGATCTCTTCAGCAGCATAAATTCTTGTCAGATAATCTTCCCATTTTGTCTATTTGTATCAGTTTGACATGCTGTGAACAGACACTGTAAAACTTAAGTCTTCCAATCCTGTCTCCATTCCATTGTTGCTACCAAAGCAGAACTGCTCAGATCATATATACCCTTCCAGCAGCTACTGTGCAAGAATAGTCTTATTTCTGAATAGCACAGATGAATCTATTTTGCAGTATTTCCTTTATGCCAATGATTTTCATACAGCTTTTCCCTGTCAACCATCATGTCACTGCTGAGGTCTGCTCAGCATTGCACAATATACCTCAAAGTGAAGCTGGTGAGTCTGCAGGACTTGCATGCTGGAGGAGGATCCCACATTTCATTTCACAAAAGAAATGATCTTACTGAAATTCTTAGAATGCTACAGCTAGCAAAATGCAGAAACTATCACAATCTAGGCTATCACCATTTCTGTATTTTCCAAGTCTCACTGGCTATTCTTCTGCTGCCACTGGTAGTGCAGCCCCACCTCTCCTTCCAAATAGTCATAGAATTGTAGGACAATTCAGGTTGGAAAAGGCCTCTAAGATCATCAAGTCCAACTATTACCCTAACACTGCCAAAGTCCTCACAGCATCCTCCAGCCTGTCAGCTCTGCTGCCTGCTGTGGTGTGTTAACCACAGAAAGTAAAGGACAGGGTCAGGAAAAAAGAGAGACGGAGTGCTGTCACCTGCTGCTCAGCCCACAGCAACTACTGGAAAAGATAGCAGGTTGGGAGAGAGAAGAGGAAATGGTGGTGAAAAACTGTCTGTCAGTCCAGCACAGACTGAGTGCTCCTACCTACTTGAGTCAGGATTCAGTGTCAGCAGCCCTCTCTGCAGGAAAGGAAGGAGAGCATTGCAACAGGACTACAAAGGCACTGCACAAAGGTCTCACTTCTAAGAAGATGGTGAGGTCCTCAGGCTCAACACAAAGGAATGTAATTTCCCCCAGAGATTTAGTCACCAGTGGGGTGTTCTCAGAACCTCTTGTAGCTGACATTCTGGGGAGTCAGGATAGCAAACGGCACTAGGTCTGCTCATGAACATGAAAAGGCAGTCCAGTGTTAACTCAGGACACTCCACTAGATAGGGAGATTTTGGGGTCTGCTCCTCATTTCATTTCATCTAGCAATGGTCTAACACAATTGTAACACATAAACCCCTGAGCTGATTTTTATCATTGGCTTGGTGTACTAGGCTAAAAAAGGGCTTCTCATGTTCGTGTTAAGTTTTTTGTTTGTTTTACTTAGCTTTTTTGTAGTTACTGTTTTTGAGTTTTGTTGTTTCTTTTGGATGGTGAGGTTTTTTGCCTGCTATGCAAAGGACTCTTGCATGCCTGGATATACAGTCATCCACACTCAACAGAGAGCTTTTAAGTCTTCTTACACAAAATGCTCCAATAATCTTGAACTCAGAGCATTCTCATAGTTTATCAGACTGGTGTTCAAGCTATTTTAGGCTTAATCAAGGTTAGAATGAGGCACCTATTTCTTGGGTATGTCCTACTCATTGATTTCTGAAAGCATAAATTGTGCACCACTGCCTCAGATGAAGTTAGCTGTATGATCAGCCATGCCTAGATTTTGGAGTTGTATTTATTTTTCAGGTGACTTGGCTGAGGGATATATCCATCTTCTCCTGAACTTATGATGATAAACAAATGACAACTACATACTCCTATTCCCAGAAAAGTTAATTCTGAGAATTTACATCACATAGGGTGATATTTTATTACTCTTGTCTGTACAGAGCTACACAGTCCTGAAATACTGTTGGTGGTTTTTCAGGGCTTCAGACCCAACTTGAGTAGAGAGTGGGTTCACAGTTCCTGTATGTGGAGACAAGTTTGAATCATGTCCTAAACACACTGTAAAGAAGCTGTAAAGAAATGGAAATACACACAAACACAATCTTAATTTTATTTGTAAAGTAATTTTGAAATAAAATTTTAGCTAACACTTTTGTAAATCAGGTCAGCTTCAACACAATGTGAATATCTCCTCTACCTTCTCCATGCACTCTGCTTTTGTGGCTATTGAACTGGCTTAAGGTGAAACAGCTGATCTCCATGACATTTGTTGGTTATTTTGGGATTCCTAATCCTGTGCTCAAATCCTTCATATTTTTGTGTGCTGAACAATCCTTAATGCAGCAGCACTTTACTCCCTCAACTGTCACCCGCCTCCAAACTGCGGCCTCAGCCATGATCCAACTTCCTTAAAAAAGCTGCTCAATACACATGCTGCAAGGCAACTCATGGAAGAGTTTCTATCAGTCAAGTTTAACATCCTTTCAAAACACAGATGATCCATTCATACCTCTTCCTTGGAGCACCTGAGGTGTTTGGAAGCAGATAGGAGTCTTGTAAGTAAAACCACACTTAACATTTTAAGCAGGTCAGTGAAGTCCTGGGCAAACACAGGCTGGGACCAGGTCTCTATAAATGGCTGCAGCTTTGTCATTATCCCAAATTCTTAACCAAGATGGAAGTTACTTGATTTTTCCATAGTAATGAGTATACTCAGCAGCTTGCCAGGACTCCTAATGTAATCCCAGCCTTGCTCTCCAAATCTACGTTTGCCAGGTTCAGAGGTACAGTTTGATGTACTACATTTTTTTTCTAATGTTCAAAATCTTGTCAACTGTTACAAAGCCAAACTTGGGAGTTTTTTTGAAGGCAGATTCTATACAAAACCACTGTAGTTTGTAAAGTTCAGATAAGAATTTAGGAAGTTCCACTTTACATTACAGAACTCCCAGTCTTTCAGAGTCCCACAGACAGAACTGAATTCTACAACAGGCAAGTTTCTTAAAAAAATATGTAGATTAAGTCCAAAATGAAGGTCTAAAAACTGCAGAATCAACCACTTATTTCAATACTGAATCAACCGCAGTTCACACAAGTACAAATGTTTTCCCTTGTGTGAGTCTCATTAGATACTCAAATTGAAAGTTACTATTTGGCTCAAAATAAGTCAAGGTAATATTTCAACAACGTTCCAACAAGATTGTCATTGAAGATGAATGAATCCCCACCTTCCTTGTAAACAAGAAATGTGAGTGCAATGAAGTACCTCGGCATCATTATGAATCAGAGAATGCTAGCTACCACTATCTGCAGGAGTGTGCTCAAACACGTGTTCTTAAAATTACGCAAAGAGTATATATATACTGTGATCAAACATGCTGGCACAGAAAGCATTGGAGAGAACCAGCACATGGGAGGTAATTGTTGACAATGGTGGAAAGAAAATGAGGACAGATCCTATCTAAATGATAAGTAGACTGCTATCTATGCTGGGGAAGCAAAATAACTGTCTGGACCGAGGGTAAATCCAAGATTTCATCCTCCTAGAGAGCCCAGCACACAATGCCATGCTCTGTACAATGAAGCACACAGACTGCTGATCTGAATTTGGCAGTAAAGTCTAAGCTACAAATGATCCAATTTATCTCAATTCGTATCAGCTTAGCAAATTTGGAAGAGTTTATATGAAAATAGGTAACAAGGGAGTCACAAAAGCATTGATTTAAAAGTCTTTAAGCAATAATGACTTTTCACCATGCCTGATCTTTTTAATTGATATCCCTCTGGTAAACAGCAAGGAAATAATGAAGAGCAGAATGGGATTTTTGCTTAGGAAAGGTAAGAAATACAAAAAAGCAGGCAAATGGTTTTTGTAATGCTTTAACGAAAGGAAAATAGCCTACAATTTCACTGTTAAGGTGAAATACAAAAATACCTGTGTGCATGTAGGAAATAATAATCAGTCAATCATCAGACAAAACTGATTATATAATTTGATATATAAGCATTAAGCATAAAGATAAAATGCCATAAAATGATTCTGCTGACATAATTTGCAAAAACAAAGCCTTTATGATACAAAAATGATTAATACAAGGAAAAATAACTCAAAAAGAAAATAATATTTTTATGCAAAAGCATTTAAACCACAAGTGATGCAAGAAAAGTGTAAATAATGAATAGTGTACAGAAAGATAATTACTGTCTTCTTCCTTCTTTTCTCTGCGTAAGACTAAAATGAAATCCAGATACACTGAAAGACAGAAAGTCCAAATTTGAACAAAGAACACTTTGATTGAGTAGGTAAACCAAAAAATTGTGACCATGCTTTGGAATGGACTGTCACAGGACACCCTTGAGACTAATAAACCAGCAAAATTAAAGGAAGTTGACACATAATCCTATTAATAAAATTGTCCAGCTCTAATGCCAAGTAGCAAAGCCAAACAAAGGTAAAAAGGTGGAATTTAGAGTTTCAGGACTGAATCTGTAAGGAGAAAACATATTAGGAACCATATGACACCCTCCCGTCACTTGGTATCTTACAAGCATTCACTACTAACTGCTATGTGATGCAGACTGTTCTCCAAACACAGACACACACAGCCCCAAATTAATTTGTGTCAATACCCTCAGTATGATAGTTCCTAAATTAGTATGCTGTGTCTACATTCCATTACTATTTATAAGTTATTTTTCCTGATAGTTACATAAAATGTAATTTTTCTTGAAGATCTGTCAAAAGAAAGGGTGAGAGTTTCTTAATTCTTTTGGGTTTCTTTGTTTGTGATTTTTGTTTTGTTTCAGTTGTTTGTTTGTCTGTTTTTTAATTTAGAAGGAAACCAAAGAAGGCCCTTGTGGCAAGAAAAGCATTAGCAGTAGGTGGGGGGAGGTGATCCTTCCCCACTGTCTAGCCTTGATGAGACACATCTGGAGTGCTGGGTCCAGTGCTGAGCTCCCTAGTGCAGTACTGACACAGACGTGCTGGAGGGAGTCCAGTGTAGGGCCATGGAAGTGATAAGGCACTGGAGCATCTGTTATATGAAGAGAGGCTGAGAGAGCTGAGGATGATCAGCCTGGAGAAGAGAAGGCTCAGGGCAAAACTTTAAGCAAACGAAATGTCACCGAAATTATTGATATAGACTGTTGAAATAAGTCTTTTTATAAACTAGTGTTGGTTAGGATACGCAACTGCCATAAGATAACTTAACACATACCCCTAGTTACAAACTACTGTCTAGGATACTGAAGATATTATTATTTCAATATTCTATGTTAATAATTTGTGAGAGACCAGCATTGCTTATAATCTCCATTTGCTTTAGATTTCCCACTCTATGTTGTAATTTTAAGGAAGCTCCTCATTTCATAGCTTCTAATTGAGACAAAAAGATTGAATGGACTTTCATTAATCTCCTTGCAGAAATAGAGTTTAGAAATTACAAACTGCACACAGAGAACTGCCTGATCAAACCCTTGTGCTTGAGTTATTCCCAAAGCAGAGCATCCCAGGGAACTCATTCATTGTTTCCTCTCATTTCACCAAAGTTTCTACTGCAGCCTCACTATCTCCACAGTATAAACCTCTGAGAGGTCCATGAAGATATTTCAAAATTAGAATCTGGTCCAGAACATAGAAAAAGAAAGTTTATGCTGTTATTTATTTGCTAAAAATTCACTGAGTCTCTAACAAAGTGGGGCTTGGGTAAAAAAAGACACAGGCCTACAGGGCTAACTACTTTAAGCCTAAATCAAAGATTCAAGGGCTGTTCGGGGTCTTATTTCTCTGTGGGTTTTTTTTTTTACACATGATGAAATGCAGTGTGTGGCCTTGGACAGCCACTCACTGCTTTTTCTTGTCTTCAGATTTATTGCTTGTTTTGCACTTAGACACTTCTCTCATTTTTCTGTCTGAGTATGTTTGTAACATAGCTAAAGTTGTATGAAGAAATTCTCATCTTGTCCTTATTTTTCTGAACACCTTCCTCTAAATAGCAATTCATATCCTGCCTTTCACCATTCATTACTGTTACAGAGTAGATAACTGGGCTCTGTGAACTGACTTACTGATCTCAGTCCCATCCTAGCAAGGTGCAGAAATGCTGTCACAGCTGTCATTGGTTGGTACCTTATTTATAGACTCAATAGCATATTAATCAGTATCTCATGGAAAACTGCACCACAACATTCCTTTAAAAAAATGTCAGTAGTTTTCCAGTAATGTGGCAGCACCACATAATACATTGTCAAAGAGTCACCTGATATTGCTTCAGTGGTTTTATGTTGTACTTCATATAATATTAAAGGTACCTCCCAGGTCATTCCACTGCTCATGGATAAGAATAAGATTTTAATTTGCCTCCAGGCTAATCGGATCTCTTATTCTGAGCTCTTCTGTAAATGAATGCTGATTTGTGGAATAAAAGCAGAAAATCAGGAGTATTTTACGCTTTCAGAAAAAGAAAACTTCTTCACTCTCTTGACAAAACTAAGCTGTGGTTGATCCCATGTTCATTTGACTATATCTTCCCAAATCTATGGCAAATCATCAACCAATATATACCGTAATTTAGAAACACATGCAACAGTCTGCAATACATGGCCAGACCTGATGTACACTGTGAGCAATGTGAGCATTGCAATGGGGCGTAAACCACACTGGCTGAGTGGGCTGACTGGGTGCCAACCCCATACATCACCCGTAGCTGTTCCCTGAGACCTTAATGCTGCTGTCTGTCTCCCTCTTGGTAATGCTGAAGTGTGTCTGAGTGGCCAAGCTGGCATGGAGGTCAGGAGAATGACAAGCTGAGATTTGAAGAAGTCCATGTTGGTTGGTTTCTTTTTAGCCTGATGGTTTTGATGTTTTAGGTTACAGTGCAGCCACAGTAAAAGTAATGTTTGCAAAACCAATGGGCTTGTAAGCTGTAGAATAAGTGCCTGGGGACAGAGATTTCTTCAGCTGTCTTTGTTATGGGCTAAAAATTGTCACTGGATAACACAGAGCATCATCGTCTTTGGGAGATCTTCCCTTTTGACTGTTTCTATCTTTCTTCTATGTACTCACTGACTAGGCCACTCTCTCAAAAGATGAAACCTGAAATGGATCACTGGCCAGACATTCCCATTTCTTCAGCTCTGGTAGCATGACAAGTGCATCTGGCATCTGTGAACCCTGCTTCCTTCAGGGATTTGTGACTGCTGAGCTGACTGCAGTCTTTTCAGAATGTTTTTTTCTGAACAAAGCACTCCCTTTTCCAAAGGTACACACATGCAAAGCAGAGAGTTTAAAATAAAATAATGTTGTATGGATATTTCCTTCCTTCATTCCTCCCTCAAAGTAAATTTTCTCTGAACCTTCGATAGATTCCAGTCAGCCCAATATACACAATACGTTTCCTTAAGTTTAGGCCCCCCTTTCTTTGTCAGAGACTCCTACCCACTTCCTGGTAACACCTTCTTATTCAACTTCATACGACCTAAACCCTGCCATCTTTAAAGCTTCAGTATTTCCTCCAGCTCTAGGTCTCACCTGGCAGACTAAAATTTCTCAGCCTATCGAAACTATTCTCAATAACTAACCTGTCCAGAAAAAAACAGTGTAATACTGTATCTTTTCCATCTCCTGTAGCTTTCCCTATTCTCCTGGTTTTGCCTCTTAAAACCTTTAACTCTGTCTAGGTAGGCAGGGTAATCTCTACCTGTAAATGGCAGTACACAGAGTACTGATTATCAATCAGATTAGTATAGTTTCATTCTCTGCCAAGTAACATTAATATAAAATGCTGTTCAAAGACATTTTTTAAGTAAGTGGGAACAGAGCTCCAATTTACTAAAAGGACTGCAGTTATTACAAATTAAGTATCTATGCTATGTGAAAAGAAGTCATAAGGAAGTATCCAGAAGTATGCAATTTCCTATATCCTCAGCAGAGCTAAATGACAGTAAGTAGGTGCATATAATCCCCTTCTAGTTCATACCTCAGTGGGGAGTGCACTTATTGAGGTCATGGTTGGTCTTGGGTTAAATTCTTTCTTTTTTTTTGAAGGGGTTTGAAGAGAGTGCTGGTACTTAAACAAAAGAATTGTCCAGTGAGGAAAAGCACAAGATTATGATAACAGCATGTAAGATCTTAGAACATGAATCCTTGAATCCAAGTCTTTGTTCTAGTTCATGTTCAATTAAAAACAAATGCAAAATGGACCTGTTTGGGAAATGAAAGTTTGAGTCTGTCCAAGACACTGAATCAGGTTTTCTTCTCTTTGAGAATCACAAAATATGTGGAGTTGGAAGTGACCCATAAGGATCATCCTGACCCTGCAGAGGACCATCCCCAAGAGTCACATCATGTGCCTGAGAGTATTATCCAAATACTTCTTGAATGATCTGTAGCCCTTGCTTTACTGTGGAAAAGGCTGTTGGTTTCATTCAACTTTATCAATATCAGCTGCTGGAAAATCCATTACTGGCACAACCCTAATTGTAATGTAGGGATCATGTTGGGCCACAGTGCTAAGATCTGGATTTTATTTTACCAAAGCTCCTTGTGCATGAAGAAGGCGATTTCTTCATAAGAGAAATACTGAGTTCTGTTTTCACTCAATAATAATGGATGTATTCCTGAACAGGACTGTGGGATTTGGTTTATACATAATGATGACTTTTGTCTTGTGATGCTGATAGTACATCTGCTGCTGATGGCAATTTACTGGTTTCATGTGAATTCTTTTTTTTATTTTTTAAATTCTTCTAATCTAAAACTGAATGAGAATATTTGCCAATCTCACTGATAAATTTTCATTCAGAATCCTCATCTGAATCACATTATGTAAACAATGGCCTTTTGTAGGTAATATATTAATATATGGGAATTACATTTAGCAAGCGCATATCTTTTAACATGATCAAACACACAGCTTAGTCACATTAATATAAATGAAAACCTGATTGTATTACTGTTTGCAGTCACACAGTGCACTGCACTGATAACAGACGTGCTAGTGCACGCACTATAGGCTATGCAGGACAAAGAAGGATTTTACTTTGTGAGTCTTTGTTGCTGAAAATGTTACGAAAAAACAGAGACTTTGATTGGTAATGCCATTTTTTCAGTAAAAAGTCTGAAAAAATTTTGGAAACTGTTGAGAAATATACAGAGAAGATGAAGAGACATATCTCTTCCCCATGTTTATCCACAACCATTAAGTTAGAAGAAATGACTCAAAACAATCCTTCCTCCCATGCCCCTTAAAGAAGTCTTCTTTGCAGTGGGTGAATAGTTGTTATTTCTGTGAGCCCTGGGTGCAAATGATGTTGATACCTGTAGCAAAGACATATATACAGCAGAGGAAGGGCTCAGAACTAATTGCTGATAAATATTTTCAGTAACAGATGACTTTCCCTTTCAATATTTAAGGGTCCTAAGCATTGGTTGTTATTTACTTGATGAACACTTACTTTATGTTCCTTTCCAAAAAAAGAAAGCATTTCTACAGACAGATGTAGGAAAAACTAAAATGTTTATTTTTACATTCATCATACATATTTATCCATACATTTATCTTGTAGTCTTTATAATCTGTTCTTTCTTCAAAAATGTCTTGTGCTCTGTTCTGCTTTCCAAAAAGTACCAGATTTGGAAACCAAAGGTCGTTTTCAAAGGAGGCAGACATTCTGAATCATAAGTCTCCTTGATAGTTAATGTAATTTTGCTCTTAAATTACTTCTGAGAACATGATTTAGAAGTTCAAATCAATGAGATTGTTATAAGGATTTTTTTCCTGTGACCTGCAGGAGGAATCTGAAAATCTTGAAAAGAAATGTAAAGGCTAACTAACCTATTCTGGTTACTTGCAAGAAACTATGGATTATATCAATCACCATGCCTGGTTCAAGACTTCTCACTTTTGTAGGCAGTGCTGACTTTTGAACCTCGGGGTTCTCGAAAAAATACTTCAAAAAAGTATTTCTCAGAAAGGCTACTAAGGTGCTACAGTCTACACCTTTTTTTTCTTCTTCTCGGGAGCACACACAAAAGTTCCAGCTAATGGACTGAAATAGAAATAGATGAATAAAAAGAAGTCCAAAGAGCAAGGCACAGCAGTGGGCTTCTCATCATCCCACTCCTGGTTCATATCATTCTTCTGCCTTGCACTTCTTCATCTAGGTCTCACCAAGACAACCCTGTGATGGAAAGGGCTAGGGACCCCATCAGTGTAATTAACCTGAAAATCAGCACTAGGTGCTATACCAAAAGAGAGCAAGAGATTTTTAGTCAGTCTCTGCACATCTCAGCTTGTTTTGCCATGCTGCGCTAGTTGCACCTCACACCTCGGGGCTGGCAGGGTGCAGAGGGGAGGTGGACACAGGGCTGGACTTGGTACAGAAAAGCTCATGTGGTCCCACCATGGGGAAGGCAGGCTGATGAGAGAGGGATATGGTGACTCCCAGGTCCATCAGAGTAGTCCATACAATCTCCTGAAGGACTGCTGGTTAAACCATGACATCAGAGCTCACAAGTTGGGGTGGAGAAGTTTTGTCTGGAAGAAATGTCTAACAAAAAAAGACACAACATAGAGAATCATGCATATTATAAGGCTGATTTTGAGTCTACTATCTAGAAATTAAATCTGAAATTACCCTTTGCAGGTAGGATGCTTGATGTGACCTTGAGGGTATATGGTGGTGTTTGGTGCTGGTCACTGACAGATTTTGTTCTGCCCTCAGGTTTTGGACTGGCAGAAGTAGCCTTGTTCTCAACTTATCACAGGTACATTCTAGACAGCTTTACTGTATTTACCTGTAGGGACATACTTATTGATATGGAGTTACCAGGCAACAGGTGGAAATGGTACCCAGCAAAAGCTTTATAAATGCAAATTGTCTCTCACTGCATCATTTTCATATTCAGAAGCACATGGTATTTTTGCTAGTAAGTATAAGAGTAAAATCAAACTGTTCCTTACAAACTGAGTTAAATTTCATTTGAATTCCAGCATCCTAAAATCCTTGTAACCCTTTGCTAATGTACTGGAGGAAAATATGGTCATATAAGACCTCAATAACAGTAAAAATCAGGTATAATTCTTTCTCACCAGTTTCAGGGGGTGGTAAGGAACCACTGAAGGACTGTGTTTGTTACCTGAAGACAGAAGTCCTCAAGGAAACTCCTGTAGCGGTACAGTATAACTAAACTCTAACCAAAATCCTACAAATCCCAGGAAGATATTGAAATCCTACAAATCCCAGGAAGATATTGAAATATTTCAATACATATTGAAAGAAATACCTGACTAAAAATAAATTTATAAATAAATTTATAAAAATAAATATTCCTACTCACTAGGGTTACAAGAATAGTTTGGATCATTTTAAAGCAGGACATTAAAAACCCTACAAAAATTGTGTGAAAATCATGGGTGAGTTTAATTTAGTATCTGCAAACAGGTCATTTACATAGAAAGAAGAAACAGGTTTTAGTAATCCTGAGACAGCTGGAGATGCTTCTTTAAGGTAGACTGGAGAGTATAATTTTTTTTATTAATCATTATTATTCGCTGTACTTTATCAGATATGGCTTATTTTTGTGTGTGTGTAATACCAAAGACAGGTACTAAGGTGATTTACAGACAAATGGAAAATGACAGGTACCTTGCTCTAAAAAAAGTTGCATCTGTTTTATTTATGTATAGTTAGGAAACATGAAAGCCCAGGAGAGCATATCACTGCATTTCAGTTATTCACAGGGTGGGGATGGGGGGAGAAAAATATTGTTCTTCTGTTAAGCTCAAGAGAGCTGTCAGCTGTTGGGACTCTGAAGTATGTATTTGCTTTGAACATGCAGAAAATAGAGAAAGAATCCAGAGAAGGGGCAATCTAAATAGCTAGAACAAATGAAACAACTGAAAAAACACTCCCTAGAGGACTCAACAGTTCCTGCAGCTACTCCAGACATACTGGCACTTGTGATTATAATGGATTTCATAATGGTGCTGACTTTTCCTACCAGAGTTTGCAAAATAGAGTAACAACAGACTCTAGCACTTATTGCCTCTGAACAATGACTGGTCAATTGGGTTAGGGATAGGGTTTAGGGAGCAAGAAAGCCTACAGCTCTGGGGAAGCTGGGGCTGGAAAGCTATGCCAAGTGAATCAGAGCAGAGTAGTGAGATTGTTGCCTCTACATCTTTTTAAATTTGGGCCACACAAGCCACAGCCCCAAGCTTGATTTAGTGTCAGGCTTAGGGATCAGAGAGCCTTAAAGCCCACAGTCCAAGGCATACTTGGGGTGCAAAAGTTATGTCAAGCAAATCACAGCAGGACACCAACATTGTTGTCTCTATACTTTTCTAATCTGGGCTTCCCGTGGTGATGGGATGAGAGGAAGCCATGTGAGGAGTGATTGAGATCACTTGGTTTGTTCAGCCTGGAGAAGAGGAAACTGAGTGGAGACCACCTTGCAGTCTACAACTTCTTTGTGAGGGGAAGAGGAGGGGCAGGCACTGATCTCTTCACTCTGGTGACCACTGAGAGGACACAAAGGAATGGCACGAAACTGTATCAGGGCAGATTTAGGTTGGATATCAGGAAAAGGTTCTTCACCCAGAGGGTAGTTGGTTGGACACTGGAACAGGTTCCCTGGGGAGGTGGTCACATCATCAAGCCTAACAGATCTCAAGAAGTGCCTGGGCAATGCTCTCAGGCACATGGTTTGAGTATTGGTGTAGTAATGTGGAGGGCCAGGAGCTGGAATTTCGATGATCCTTGTGGGTCCCTTCCAACTTAGGATATTCTAGGATTCTATGATTCTAGAATTCTAGGTAATTTTCTTATTTATGGTCTTGTGTTCTTTCAAGGCAAGGAAGGGCAATGAAAGGTGGAAGCACTTCCTATCTTCACATCAGCTTTAAGATTTTCAGCAGAGATTGCAAGGAATGTTTTAGGTATATTGCCATCAAAATGACCTAATTTTTACTTTAGAACAATTCTTTAAAATGCAACAAGGGTTTTTTTGCTTGTTTGTTTGTTTAATTTAAATGCTTTTTGTTTAATTTTCAGCCTGGATTCCTTAGGCTTCAACCTCTTTAGGATCAAAATGTCTGCAAGTGTTAGCATGTATGCACATTTTTCTATCCTTTCCCTTACTGTTTTTGAATATGGGATGTATTTTACTTACATAAATGAGTGAGTAATTAAAGAAGGATCTCTATTATTATCCCATCTTCTCCAAAAGAAAAGCTGCAGATATTACTCAATAACAAAAAATTTCTGCAGTGAAAAATGCACATTAGGAATATTCTAGCTAGCAAAAAGCTTCAGTAGACCAAAGAATTCAGTGAGACGACCAAATCCTCTTGGATTCCAGGCTTGCTTATCTCTGCTGTTGATAGAGCTACTTTTTTCCCTTGCTTACTTTGAAGTATATTGATCTTGAATGTTCTTGGACACCTAGGCTGCCTCCTTTTTGGAGATTAAGGCAGATTCCTGAGAACTGAGCACCTCTCTGATAAATTCTAGAGGTACAAAAGTAGAAGAATGCAAGGTTTTATGAAAATTAGTAGGAAATCACTAGTTGCATTCCATGAGACATTGCTAACTGAGAGTAATTGTTATAGACAGTGATATTCAATGGACAGTTAATACTGTAAATATTACTTATGACCTTTCAAATATGACAGTGAAAGTCAATATGACATGTGAACTTGCTGGATGACCTACTGACTTATTCCTACAAGGTGCTGAGCTGACAAGGTCACAAAGAGCTGACAAGACACACTAAGTCCACACAGTCAAACTTGTTCCCGCAGAAGCTATAAACCTCTTTTGTTTATAGCTAGAAGACCATATGGGGATATGAAAACATGCACACATCACTGTGGATGGTTGCAAAAGGTTTTTAAATAAATTATAATTATTTCTTCAAAGTACTGCCCCTAAATTGAAGGTAATTTTTCAAGAATAGAGATGGTACAGTGAAAACAATGCAAGATTAATAGCTTCCCCCAGTTGCCAAACTCTTTCAACATCATGCAGATATGATGAAAAAGCCTCTGATAAAACAGACTAAGACTAATTTACATATCCTGTACCCTGACGTGAAATCCCTTTTGGTTGATAAGGTCTAATTTTCCCTCTAATGCTGTATAAACTCTAAAAAATGAAGGGTTAATTCACAAAGCCTAGTGAAGACCTTCCCCTTAAAATATCTGCCTTTTTCATTTTTCCATGAACTGCCGTAGGAATATTCATTTTGTGTTGAGGTAGCATCAAAAGAATCTATTCATGAAACAGGAGCTAAAATGAGGGAAGAGGACAATGGGAAGTCTCTAAATACCAAGCACTCCGACTCACTTCTGTTATTCCTGCAGTTATTCTTGCAAGCTAAACTTACAGTGGCAAAACCAAAAAGAGGGAATCACTGAACAGCTTCCTACCTAAATGTGATCCATAAAGGGAGAAAGAAGATCTCTCCCAACAAAGGTGATAGTTGATGACCTAAGAAAGGGGATGGCTCAAGAGGCACAAAGGCACTCTAACTGTACATCTTGAGGTCATGTTTCGTAACGAGTTTTGCTTGAAGTATAGGTAGGTATGAACTTTAAGCACCTGGGTTTAAACATTAACTTATTGTTCCTAATCATCTGGAATTTACACCCATGCAGCAAAGTAACCACAATAAATATCAGTACTTAATCCAGACTACTGATATACAATATGTATTATATGTCCCACTTACAGAGATCCTTAAACACTCCATAAAAATAATTTTCCTACAGGGAAAAGAAAACAAATCAATGGCTTCCTAGCAAAACAAGGCTCTCTCTCCATAAAAGAAATGAAATGAAACATTAGACAGTGCTGTCAGACAGGCTTTCACAAAAAATCAGTTAAAACACTAGCAGTTGCTGACACCAAAATAGGAATAGGGCACTTGCACCTCAGCCATGCTTACCTCTGTAATTTGCACTTCAAGAGACTCTTTTATCTAAACACCTCAAAATACCTGACAAAAATTAAATTTGTCAATCAAAAGCTTCCCACATATTATCTTCCTTGTACCTGAAAGGAAACTGAGGCACAGTATGGTTAATCAAAGTTTTCACAAAAATTAAAAAAAAAAAACAAGCAAAAAACCCCAGAAAAAACCCAGACACTACAGTTATAGAAACATGATCTTAGGTAACTGACATTCAGTCCTGTACTTTAATCATCAGTCAAAAAATTCCTTTGTAAATGAGATATATTTGCCTTTCTAATGAGCTGACAAAGTGCAGCAATTCTGATTATCACAGCACAACAATTACTTTTGTGTTATGCTGGCACTTCTGCATAGCTACAAAGACAAAAAGACACACAGGAAGCCAAACTAACACTATAACAACCTCTCTTGCACCCTGCTATCACACATTAGAGACTAAGCAAGTTGTTGAGGTAATGGGGCCTATGGAGATTAACAGTTTCTTCTACTACTACTTTATTTTTGAACTCCAAAATTCCAACTGTGAAAGAAATATATATCCATGAAGGAAAAATAGAGAAGGCTGATGCTGTCAAACTAAAGAGTTTTAAACTAGAGTTGCGAGGGGAAGAGAATTTCAATCCATCCTACTTCTACCAGTTTAATGCCAGGACCAGTGAGAAATGCCCAGAGCCTGGAGAGGGATCACAGGTCAGCAGAAGAGCATCTAAAGAGCAGCATAAAGGAATTCCAGCCACTCCAGCCAGTAAATCAATTTCTTCAGGAGCCAGAGTTAAATGCTTCTATGCAAACACATGTACCGTGGGAAATAAACAAGGAGTCAGAGATGTGCACATGCCTGCAGGGCTGTGCCCTTATTGGCATCATGGAGAAATATGGTGGGATGGCTCCTGACTGGAGTGTTGGAATGGAAAGACACAGGTTCTTTAGGAAGGACAGGCAAGGGAGACGAGGACGGGGTGTCACCCTCTGTGTCAATGACCAGCTGGAGTGCATGGAGCTCCACTTGGGGATGAATGAGAAGCCGTCCAAGAGGATATGGATCAGGATTAAAGTGTGTGTGTGTGTGGCGGGGCAGAATAACCTTATAGTGGGGGTCCAAGAAAGTTGGTTAATATCAAAGGAACACCTGTTTCAAGCTCAGGAGTGATGCATCCCAACAAAATGGAATTCAGGCAAAGCTACCAGGACACCTGTATGAATGAACATGGACCTGCTGGAGTGAGTCCAGAGAAAGTCACAAAGATGATCAGGGGACTGGAGCACCTCTCCTGTGAAGACAGGCTGAGAGAGTTTGGACTGTTCAGTGTGGAGAAGAAAAGGTTTTAAGGAGACCTTATAGCACCTTGCAGTACATGAAGGGGGCTACAGGAGAACTGGAGAGGCACTTATGACAAGAACAAAGGGAAAGGCTTTAATCTGAAAGTGGGTAGATTTAGATTAGATGTTAGGAAGAAATTCTTTACTGTGAGGCTCTGGAACAGGTTGCACAGAGAAGATGTAGATGTCCCATTCCTAAAACTGTTGAAGGCTGGGCTGGATGGGACTTTGAGCAGTCTGGTCTAGTGAAAGGTGTCCTTGCACGTGGCAGGGGAGTTGAAACTAGATGATCTTTAATGTTCCTTCCAACCCAAACCATTTTAAGTTTCCATGAAAATTTTCCCTATCCACTTTCGTCAGTGAGCATTCATAGGAAATATCTTCACAAGGATCTTGCAGTTGTGGTCCAGTTTTGAGAAAATAGGCACACCAGCAGGTATAAGTGCCACATGAGTGCTTTTGCACTGTGTGTAAAACTTCTCTGTAACAAGCTGCTGCTGGGAAAAAAATTAGTTAGTATGTTTCTGTGAACTGAGCACTTATATATTCTTGAAGCAAGCAAAGTGTCTCTGAATGGCTCCCACACAAGCTTTCTTCCTGGATGCAATCCTTTATCATTACATTGAGCTCAAAAAGGCTGGAATAATATTTAATTACTTTGACAAAAATGAAGCAGCTTGTCACCATTCTGCCATGATCAGACGGTAGAAAAAGATTCATAAGAAGATTTAAGGTCACTGATGTTCTCTGTGTTTTCTTTATTCTTTTCAGAAAACTATTTTAAAATGCAGATATTTCATGGTTTTTGAAAAATCCTAGAGTCTGAAAAGAAATGATGTCTGTGAAGTTGCATCATTGAGATAGTGTAATCCTTTATTACATTCTATCATTTTTAGATTAATTTAATCTGTACTGGATCCTGAAATACTTCAGAAAGTATCTTCTTGAGGAAAAGCACAGAAATCAACTTTGTTATTAGGAAATGATAAGTTCTTGTCCCTTTTACTTCAAAGAGGCGTGCTCAGGGTCTGTCCCTATTCCAGGAAAGATCATGGCAAATACGTTATATAGGAATATACCGGTATAGAGTGGCCTGTGAATATCTAGCTTTGTGTGAAAACTGAGACTGGAATCAACATCTAAAGAGTTTTGATCTGTGCCTTTGAGCCACTAGTTTTATCATGTACAGGGATGCGTAAGCGAGAAAATATGAGGGTGGCAGAACATGAGTGTAGCGCTATAACATGCTCTGTGACCAGGCTTTTCAAACCCGGTCTTAATCTCCTTCCTCCCAGACCCACTCAGATTTCCAGCAAAACTTTTCAAATATAGAACACCCAAAACAAGTTTTCATACACAGCTCCTTCTCCATCTCCCTTTCCCATACCAGCGTGTCTCCTTGCAGGGAGGTGGAGAGGGTCAGGGGTAGTCACTCCTCTCCTACATCAGAGGCCACATCAGGGAGACATAACAGTTTCATGCCACGTTCCTCAACTGAGGGAGTCTAAAGGGCAGTCTGGCTTTCAGTCACTGTCTTGGCAGAAAAGGAGAATAACTTGTACTTACTGTCGGAGAGAGACGGGAGCTCTGCTTAGCTCTGGTTGCAAGTCTGATGATCTCAGGCTTTGAAAAAGTAAGACTAATCTGGAAGCTTTCCAAGAAAACATTGTCTCAGGATTATTGCACCTCACTTGACATCTGTCACTTGCTACATCTTTGTCTGCCCAGAAGTTCTGCTGTGGGACAAAATAGCTCTTCCCTGGATTAGAATATCTGGCATAGTCCAAGAGAAAGAAAAATTACCGATCAACGTATTGTAGACGTCAACTATTCAGAAACTTTCATACTGTATCTTTCAGTACTTCAAAGGGAGACAATTTCAGTATCAGCAGAGGGTCATTTTTCCAATAATCCTTGCAATATAAGAAAGCCCTCTTTCCTCCTAGTCAATAGAGCCGTGTTAATGAAAACTGAACACTGGCATGAGGGGACACTGGAGGTTTAGCTGTATCTAAATGTGAATGACATTTTTAATCTAAATAGTATCAGAATACATTAAGAAATATTTCAGAAGGGAACACAGAGTGCCGAAGTGTTAAAAATTCAGGTGAAAATATGAACTGAACCTTTCTTTTCCTTCCTCTTGAAATTCAGAGATGACCCGTCTGTCACTACACAGTCTGCATGTGTCTGCCACTGTCCAGGCAAGAACAATTCTAATGTCTCCTGATCACATCAGCTCTGTGAAATCTTGCCCATCTTTGCCCTCATTAGGCTAATGAGATGATTTCAGATTGATGATGGGGGTATGAGATAGAGCTTTCCTTGGTCAGAGCCAGTGTTTGTACAAGCAACAGTAAAAAGTCAGATTGGCTTTCTCACAAAGAGAATATTTTCAGTTCATTTTTCAGGGAGTATATGTTGAAGTCAGAGCAATATTCTCTATTTCTGTCACAGATGTATTGATGTAGGCACTTGCATAATACTATTTTCTTCCAAGAAAATAGAGCAGAAAAGGAAGTGTTCTGAACTAGTATTTATCAGGGAAAAAAAGTCTTATACAGGTTGTGGAATATTAATGGTGGGAGAGCTGTCTGAGCAGATGTAAATAACAGCATGTGTATAAAACACGAGTATGCTAAATCAATGGGCAAGCACCAGACTGATGAAGGCCCAGACGAACTTTATTTGTGTTTCGTTTAAAATTGAGCAATGCATAGCATTTGTGCTTATGGATGGAGGAAAATATTGATACTTCATAAACCTAATATCTTTTTAATACTTCAAAAGCATAATAACTTTTCATTATTTTCAATGAGTCAATGAATTTTGCTTTCATTATCACAGTTGTCTCAGCCATTTTTTCTGCCTTCGTTTTGTCTTTCATACAAGCCCTTTTATTATACTATCACATTGTGTATTGTATTGTATTATGAACAAAAAATGGCCTACAAAATGGCATTTGAGTCACCAGAAGAGCAGAGTAGGATAAACTGACCTATTTAAAAAGCAACCATTTTACCTCACAGAACAGCTACAATTGATATTGCAGCAACAATATCAATTGAAAGTGTTGAAAAATGCTCCACTCTCCCTGGTATTGTACACAATGCAAACAGCACTGCTTCTGTCCCAGAGATCTTACGTGAAAGCTTAAACAACACGTTAGAAGTACATACTTTAAATTAAAGCACTTCAAAAATGGAAAAAATTTCATGCTCTTTTCTATAGCAAAAAAATCCAATTTGCTTTCTAATTCAGCAGTTAAGCTTCCAAAGCCAACAGCATTATGTGATTGTACAGGTGCATGAGATTAGAATTCCAAGAAATTCAGACTTTGAAAGTTCTTGAATGCTGTGTGGCTTATACCAATCCAAGTAACTTAACACAATGCCACGAAAAAGCAAAAAACAAGTCTTCTCTAAATATCTGAGGTGCTTTTCCATCAAGCATGTTGAAGGCTGTTTTAATATGCTTGAGCCAGATAAATGCACAGATGAAATACGTGCACAGACATGAAATACAAAAGATACCAGGTTTGCCAAAATATTAAATGGAAAATGAAATAAATCAGAAATTGCGTTAAAGAAAAAGCATAATTTTGACAAAAGTGCATTACAATTGGCACTAGCTGTATTGATCAGTCTATAACACTGTACCACTTACTAATGCAATTTAAAAACATCTGCTGTTCTCTAACTGCTTATTCAAGTGGAAGTTTATGCGTTTTCTGTGCTGTCTCTCTTTAAATAATTTTTTTCTTGCAAGTTATTGAATGAAGGAAGAATACCTCAATCTTTTAATTAGTACCATGACCAGAAAACAAGATAGCAATAACAGGGCTTTAAAGGAAAGTATGTTGCAGTAAAAGAAGAAGGGAGTACTATTAAAATTGCTAATTGTAACAAAATAATCAAAATATTTTAAGACATTTCAAAAATGTCTCAGAAGTTGTTAAGTGGATCATATTAACTGTTATGTTCAAGCCTGAATAGAAAATTTCATACTGTATATATTTCTCCCTATCACTGAGCTTCATGAGTTGGACATCTGTAGTTATAGGTAAATCCATTTTTTCTATTTGAAGGTCTGGGATTGAAAAAAAAGATCAGAGGTAAAAAAATACCAGTGTTTAAGCAGAATATAACCACTTTTGAAGAGAACGAACTACAGATAATAGGTGTGAGGAGACGGTGGAATCTGCATTTTGCACAGATATGTCCATCAAAACATATTTTTAATCGCTTGATTTCAGTTCTTGTAAAAACATAAATTGTGCAATCACCCCCAAAGAAATCAGAGAATCCATCATAACAATAAAATGCAATACAACAGCCTTATATTCCTCTGATTTCTGTTCTTGCCCCTTGCTCCGGAGTAAGCCCTTTTGATTTCTTATCATTAAAGAGGAAATTCAGTACAACTGAGAGGACAGACCATGGTCCAGGAAAGAGGGCTCTCTAAATGAACACAAAAGTTTGCACAAGGTCAGAATGGGAAAGAAGTGAACAGGATAGTACTTTATTCAATATGGAACCAAATTAATTGCATTTTAAAGCATTTGGTTAAAAGCTAGTCTCTACAGCAACAGTGATTAGTGTCCAGCTCTGTCCAAGATGATGGACAGTGACTGCCCAAAGACCCTTCAGTAAAAATAACAAAGAAATAAATTTTTATACAGAAATATCATAAAGAAATATTGATTGTTGATAGGAAATTATTGATTATTGATAAGACAGAGTTGAATGTCACATTTTTTCAATATTTTTACATATATCATCCAGGAAAATGAGCTCCTTGATAAAGGACTATGACCACCTAACTGTGAGCAATCAGAGATGAATAACAAATAAGAAAATAAAACAAGTGAGTAAATATGCTTGCAAGTGAAGTATCAAAGTGGTCCCAATACAATTTTAAACAACTAAAAGAAATATATGAAATTAGAGAGGCAATTTTGAAACGATGATGTCAAATCTAGTTCACACCTGAGTATAACTGAGCAAGGTTACCAAACAGTAAGCTCAGTTTGAATACCAGGATGATACTGTGGACACAAAGAAAAGTGGATTAATACTTATGTTTCAGAATCATTTGGATGGATGACATTTTATAAACTGAGGTTCTTAACAACTTGTGCTTCTGCTGACAGTACCATAAAAAAGCTGAAAACTTTTCCAATTTTTCTATATTTTTACTTTTAAATTTAATTTTTAATTGCTGCACCTTTGGAATTTCCTTAATCCTGATTCAACACAGATTGATGTGATCTGTATATTTTAAATACTTACTCAATCAGACCAGAGTAATGCCTGTATCTTTCCAGTGTATCCAAATAGAAGCAGAAAAACAATCTTTCTTGTCCAAGTGAGAAGAAGAAAAAAAACTACATCTGTATTTTTATGGCTGTTGTGTCCACAGCTCTTCCTATGACATTTTGCATTTACACTTGACTGGCAAAGCAATGGCCACTTCAACAAAACTTGTGCTGATGTTTATTCTTCAGAGTATTAATTCCTGTCTAACAAATACTCAGTTCTCCTACTCAAAATGCATGAACAGTATCTACTGGACAGTAATCTCAGGGCTCAGAGAATGTATGTGTTATCTAAGGTGACTTTATAGAAAGCTGTGCACACAAGCTCACCACTGGAACCAGACTGTGTACTCGGACTCTGTATCGCTGGAGAGCAAGAGTGCAACAGGAGTGGTGTTACTCTGGTAACACTGGTAAACTCACTTGCTGGGCAAATGGGTGTTGGCATTAGCTATTGCCGTTGAAGCTTTAATTAAAGCTTTGGATGTTGAGAGCAGTATTGTAATACATATACGGCCTAACAGGGAGATGTCTATTAGGGGAGAACTCCATTTTTTGTTTAGTAACTATAAGAAGTGAACCTTGGTGGATGTCTGTGACTAAGCAATTTAGAAAGCCTCTTAATCTGAGATTGGACACCCAAAAATACACAACATTGAAATTTGCTACTGGGACATGCAGCTGATCTTTTTCTTAATATAATGGGAAAACAAAACTGGCATCCATCTACTTCTAAAACCCACACAGCACAAGTATCCTCTTTTATGATCACATGCTGAATATGAACTAAAATTTTTGTTTTCTAAGCCTCTATGATTTGAAACCTGAAGAAGAGTATGTAAAGGATCACAGTAGAAATCATCTCAGAGAAAGAATCTGAATGATCTCAGGAACAGAGCAGCTTCAATGTGATGGGGAAGAGGATGGAAAATACCCTAAGAGAGAAAAGAGGGCAAAAAGAAGAGATCAGTGTAACTGAACATGAACATGCAAAGAAGAGTGCTTGTAAAAAGAGAAGAATTGAAAGGGCAGAAATGAATTTGCTCAACAATCCTTCATGAGGTAAGACTGGAAGGAAGGATTGGAAAATAAAAGTTCCCTCACAATTTTGTCTGAATTCTGAATTTAGTCTCTACTTTGCATGTGGAAGCAATTTTAGTTCCATTATTCTCAGTTTCACAGGACTGACTCTTACTTAACTCAATCTTTATCTAGGCAGAACCATTAGAGACTTCAAAGAGCACTTAACCTCAATAAAATCCTGAGCAAGAGAATAATGATTTGGTCTTATATTTGTTTATATCCTGTGACTAGTTACCAGCTGGTAGTATCTAACTGGTAGAAGGAAGGCAATGGAACAGAATGACCATGCACTAGCAGAGATGCTTGAGCTGGCTGGCACTGGACATGGGGGAAGCTTCTGGCATGTCCTCAGAGAAACCAGCCCTGTAGCCCCCCTGCTATCAAACCCTTGCCATGCAAATTCAAGTGGTATCAAGTTATAAAGTGGGTAAAGCAAGTAGAAATGCCTAAAGTTAAAAATCTTATGACATTTTGAATTACTCTATTTCATAAACAAACAAAAAAGTCAGATTTGAAATAAAACATCTGAACATTAAAAAAAAAATTCTTCACTGTGCCATCTTTAGATGAAAAAACAGCTAAAAAAGACATATTAACACCATATGAAATATGAATTGAATGTAACCTGCTGGGCCACTGATCCATGTCATGTTGCTGGCAATTACATCATATAGCTCCCTCTGTGAAATGATTGTATCATCTCTGTTGGATGCTTATGAAATATGACATCATCCTCAGAAATTAGATCATGCATAACTCTGGTTTATCAGACCATTACAATGACATTATATGCAAAAGTGAATCTGCAAAAAATCACCTTTCTCACTTTACCTTTTCATCTTCCCCCGAAATACACTTGGACCTGAAAGAAGTGTATTCCTGAAGTGACTGAAGGAATGCAAATCTGGGTCATGCTCTGTCTCTATGCAAATTGTTCTAAATCACCCTAAAATACTCATCAAACTTGTATTTTTTTTCCCCCAAGCTGATTAATCAAATGTACCTCATTTATAAACCTTGAATCATCACAGCTACAATGTTATTTCTACATGTAAGTTAGGCATTTTTGCTCCTCCTGAATAAAAGGTAGCAGACAAAAGGTGTGTCCTTCCTACTACGTCTCTAATTTATTAAGAAGTTCTATTTAATGCAGTAAAAAACCCAGTTACAACACTAAATTAAGTTCAATGACTCTGTGTTCAACTATGTTCATGCTATCAAGGTGTTCTATGGTCTTTTTTAAGGCTTGATTAATATTATACTTCAGTCAGAATTGGTATGTGCAATCTCTTTAGAGAATTATTTTCATTGTCATACAACCATTACACAATTACTTAGATTTCTTAGTTTCTTGAACAGACAAAAATTCCAGCACACAACACAATTAGCATTCACTGAAAAATAATCACGCGGCAAATTGTCCACTGGTATTAATGCCACTGAATCATCCAGTCCAAACAAAGCTTAGTTTAGAACATCTGAAAAGATGATATTCAGGGTTTTGACCTATTGAGAATAAACTGGGCTCTAGCCTTTTGTTCCAGGTTGTTCTAACTCATCTCACTCTGATCATATAAAGTCCTTCTGACCCAAGTAATTAATTTGGTTCTGAAAGCGTCAGCTTGACAAGCTCTTCATAGTGAGGTACTGAAAAAATAAGTTGCAGAACTGAAAAAGTGAAAGATAGAGGAAAGTATCAAACAGGAAGGAGTCAATAAATATATTAAAATGTGTTATTAAATACAGATAAAAGGGGAAATAAGAACAAAAGAATGAAACAAGAATTAAAAAAATATAATAATTAATTGATAAGAGGAAAATAAGCAGATGAAAGATGAAGGAATGCACAGTAGGGCAGGGCATGGAAACATTTTGGATTTGCCAATTCATTCTCACAAAGTTGAGATCGAAGAAAGGGTTGAGAAGCAACTGATTAAACTCACTGAATAGTTATGTTGCAAATTCTGCATACT
The DNA here is from genome assembly GCA_013396775.1 of Cephalopterus ornatus. Classification (NCBI taxonomy): domain Eukaryota; kingdom Metazoa; phylum Chordata; class Aves; order Passeriformes; family Cotingidae; genus Cephalopterus; species Cephalopterus ornatus. Next base: position 51,142 of record VZRE01012772.1, on the reverse strand, counting down.
GTGCAGGCTCATAAGTGCACAGAGTTAACTAGTCAAGGGACACCAGCAGAATTAGGTATGAGAAGCTGGAGGGCTATCACTCACCAAGCTGATGTTAAGCAATGGAAATCCTTTTCAAACATCAGCTCTTAGCATATGTCACGTATCTAATGTATGTGTCTCAAGACTCCAAGACAGCAAGAGTGACATGCAGCAACTAACATATGCCTGGCACTTTTCAAGTACTGACACACTGAGCGAAACAGCAAGTACAAGGTGAAGAACAGCATGAGAGTATTAGCATCTTCCATTTTCCTGGAAGCTGAGAGTGAGAGACATTCTGTAATTGCCAAAGGCAATATCAGCTTTACACAGAGGCTCTAAGGCGCGCTGGATGTGCACTGTATGCGTTACTGGAGAAACCATTGTATATGCAAAGTTGGATGTCTAGCCAGGTACCAAAATAGTTAATAGACCCTCCACCACTACATATTTTATTTTTCTGAATGTGAAATTGTAGAGATGATGACCAAGACGAAGCCTATTTTTACAAACAGTCATTGTGCCAACATACTTGTGAACGAACCCCGCTTACATAAATAGCACTAGAGAAGATCCTGAGAGCTACAGACTAGATTGGGAATTCTGGCTTCCACTGTTGTTAAGATGGTAGTGTTTATAGTAGTAAGTAAGGTCACTGAGATCCCAAATGGACACAGACTGCTGTGAAAAAAGTCAGCACAGCTTCTGTAAAACGGAATCTTGCAACACTAATTTGCTGTTACTTGAACAGGTGGCACCTGGACAAAGATACTACCTGTCTAAATAATATATTTGTTTTTTGTAAAGTCTTTGACAAGATTCTACATCAAAAATTATCAAAGAAATTAAGCTGCCACTGGAAGAATTGAAAAGACTATTTTATAGATGGGAAGCTGGTTAAATAAGAGGTACACAGAGAGGTTTATGGTCATTTTCTAAATGAAAAAGAATCATCAGTGTAGTTTCCCAGATATCATCAGTGTCCTGGAGAAGGGAATAAACCGTGACAATTCCTAGTCTGCCAAGGCCACCTAAGGCAGAAAGGTTGGTAGGTGAGCTTCAGTGTAGACAGATATGAAGTAATGCATCTAGAAAACAAGAATCTAAACCCAGTCTACATGGTGCTGACATCAGAAACAATATTAAATCTAGTGAAAGAGATTTTAAAGCAACAGAGTTGACTGTTTTGTGAATTGATTCTGTGTACAGTGGCAGACAAAAAAGCCTGCAAAATCTTAGTCATCACCAGTATAGGTTCTGAGGACAAGGCATAGAGGTTGTCACTTTGCTGCTGTACAAAAACTCTGCTGAGCATATACAGAGTTCTGTGTCATTCTGTTCTCTGCATCCCAAAGAAGGGTATAGTGGAGCTGGAGAGGGTTCAGTTCAGACAGCCTAAGATGAGGAACAGCTTTATAAGGAGTAGAGGCTGAGACTCTTCAGGTTGGAGAGGGTAAGCAGGAGAGGAGATATGACCAAGGTTTGCAAAAGAGTGAAAGCAATAGAATAGCTGAATGCAGAACTGTTATTTGATAAATATTGGATTGAACTGTAAGAGTTAAGTTTAAGCTGAATAAAAGAAGGGGTGTTTTTTTGTGCAGCAGGTAGTGCTCTGACTACAGACTGTGGAAACAGACAGTATCAGCAGGATTTAAAAGAGGTTAGATAAATTTGTAGACAGCACATCTGTTAAGGGGTACTAAAAGGACTAGACAGAGATGCACTCTTTACCAACTCTAATACAGCAGTTCTAGATGCCAGGGGAGCATTAGGGGAAATATCATAGAAAGAAAACAAAGCCCATGTACTCTCCCTAGAAAGTATTCCATTTTGTCACTGTCAGAATACTGGTCTTTCTGTGCATTCTCTTGGCACCCAAAAATTAGATATAGCTCAGTGGTACCATGCCTTGGGAGATATGTACCCATCCCTTGCCAAAGTCCCAAAGCCCCAGGCAGAGATGGTTAGATTTTATACACACTCATAGCTGCCCAAGCTGGAAAATCTCTAACAGACGCTGACAGAATTAGTTAAAAAGAAATACAGCTAATGCTGATGATATCAACCCAGAACTGAGTTAAAGCACAGCTTGGCTTTTATACTGACACTGGCCTGCATTTGTCTGACTCAGACTGCAAGTTAAATTATATTGTGTCTGTCTAAAACCAGTCATGTAAGGTTCATCTTGGAGAAAACTAATAGAAGCAGACTAACGTGCAATTAAACTAAAAGCTAATAGGCACAAAATGACAGTCAAGGTACAGTGTTCAAACTTGCTCCTTGGCTCTGTTTAGTACAGCAACAGGCACGTTATCACTGGTGCTGGATTGTTCCCTCAGACACACTGGAATGGGGCCAAATCAATAATGACTTTGCCCTAGTTGCTATACTCTTAACTATAAAATTATGAGAGTAGCTCATACTGATGTAACCTAGACACTAGCTAAGCTGGGTCCTGCTAGCAGTGTCATGAGGGCAGATGGGAGCTCAGCAGGGTTATATCTTGTAGCTACATGCCCGAAGTCTGCACAGACTTCTTCTGCAAGCTTTAAGCTCTGTGTTGTCTCTACTTCATTTTGTTGTAGCAGAGGTGGTAGCCTACAGGAGTTGCACTGCATTTTTGTCTTCAGCTAGGCACAGCTGAATCAGAAAAGGAGGTAAAAATCACTGTGAACACTCACTATGCCTGTAATTTATTGTGTACAAGTCCCCTTTTACTTACACACACTTAAAAATAGGAAAGGGAAAATATGACTTTGTCATTTCACTTAGGAAGCAAACTTTTCCCTGAAGTTCTTTGATGGTGTTTTTCCTGGCATAAATTTATGTCACATTTGCTGGCAACTGATTTACCAACAACTAGAAGTCACATTTAGGAGCAACAGGCTCACTACATCTCAAGACCATCAGACATTGATTTCTGGCTTCATTAGAAATCATTCTAATATTACAGAATGGTAGCAGGGAACACTAATTGGCATTAATTCATGCCAGCACATAACTATTCAGAAGCACCTGTTGCACTATATATTTTAGGTTACCTTGCCTGACATGGCAGCTGCATCAATTTACAGACTGCAGTTCTAAGAGTTTCAAAGAAAAGCTTTTATTTAATAACAAAACAAAGAAAATTTAACAAGCTGCTGTATAAGAAAGACGGAATATTGTTTTCTGGCAAGGAAAATCTCACAATGTGTGGGGAAATGAAATGAACTTGCAAGACATCCCCAAATTAATCAAGTTGCACAGAACAAGACCATAGATAGGGGGCTCTGCAGGACAGGAAATAGAATAGATTCATTTTCAAGCAGAGACTTTCATAAATCTAATGCGATCTTTTTGTGCTTGTATCCCAAGTACAGTAGACCTTGTTCCCCTGTTTAGATGATAAATAGTGATAGATATCCTTCTTAATGTATTTATGTATATTTTTTCCTCTAAAATACAGAATAATGTACCTGTAGGCAGTGTAAATAACACAACTTTTTAACTGTTTAACAGAACAAGTATACCATGTAGCCAACAGTTCTGTTGTTGCCATAGCAGAAGGGCACCTCAATCTGTTTATAATACTCTTTTAATCACAAACTTTGTGACCTCTTTGTACATGCAATTCTACTGTTCTATATTTTACAGGAACCTTAATGATGCTCTGTGATGCACCAGTGCAGAGGATAACTGCAAATCTAGGACACTAAATGTTTAAAATCACTTTCCTTCTCAGACTGTAGCAAACACTCTTTAAACTTGTTTAGCTAACAAGTATGGCACAAGAAAGAAAAGAGTGGCAGACAGGATCTCCCTGCTTCGCTGTTATTAGTAAATCTCCTTCTCTAACGTTTAGAGGGCTAAGTGTGCTGGCAGCAAGCCTCTCAGTGACCACAAGACACAGCAGCATCAAGCCTACCTCAGCTGAGCACACACTCTATTCTGACACTGCTCAGTACCATCACCAGATAGCTGAATTAGATTATTCCATAACTCCTTCACTTATTTCTGTGTCAGATATCATCTCACTCCATTTTTCTGTTTTGTAACTTTCCCATGCCATTTCTGACCCCCAAAAGCATCACTTCAGCATCCTTCAGCAGTAGTATCTGCTTCCTGCCTCTCTCCTTTCCTCCTCTTATCCAACATCACTGGACCCATCTTCCTACAGCCATTCTAACAACTGATTTCTTTCTGTCCACTCAATGAACTACCGTTTTTATTATTCACACATGCGCACACACACACTCACTCCTTCTCCTTTGACACAATCTACTCCTTAGCATACTAGCCTTTCTTACAAAGTCAAAGAATTCTTATCTGCCATCTCCTCACCGGTGATGGCTATCCACGTTTCCTACATGCTGGTTTTCCTCTATGGCTCTCACCATGTCACACTGAATTCTTAAGACCATACCGTCTTTGTCTCCTTTCATTAATATTTCCTCTCCAGCATTCCTTCTAGTTAATGTTTAAGCTCCCTGTTAATCTGCCTGATGGACGTTTCTTTCCCTTTCTGCTCTCAAAACATAACAAATCTTATCAGCTCAGCAGGATCCAGGAAGATTTGAATGGCTCATCAGGTGGGATTGTGCCACATACCTACTTGAGCTGCAACCTGATATTCTCTGTGGCTGTCAAGCTCTACTCATGTCATGCACAAATAGGGTTTCTGGGCAACAGATCAAGCTTCCCCATCTGGATATCCTTTCCACAAGTACTGGTTTCTGATGAAGAAGCAAGAAATTCCTTCATTCCCTAACCCAAGCACTTGACTCTGCCCAGCTCCTCCCACAGAAGAAATTGCACCAGAAATGCACCAAAGGATCTGAGGAGAAATAAACATGAGTCAGCTCAGATGCTAAAAAATCAATTCATAATACAAGACTTTTTCTTGTAATTGATCTTAAAATACTCTATTGGTATGCTTTTTACTTGTAATGTGTACTTTAAAAAGGGCAAATTACTTGTGTAGCAAATTTATTTAAATATATATAATTTGATGTGATCTTCTTTCCTCCCTCCGTGTAGTGTGTGTGCATCTCTCATAATATTCCATGGAAATTCTTCTGTTTTTATCTTGAAATCTGAATACTTTATCAAATAGGGATTCATCCGCCTTATTTGCCTCCTGGTAATGGCTTTCATATTCCTTCGTCTTCTAGGAAAAATGTACTTTAAATAACACAAGTAAAACATCAAATAGAAAAGACAACAAAGACAACCCACTGAAAGGAGAGAAGAAAAACTAGCCCAAAACCTGGGACAAGCAATTGAGCAGTCAAACAAGAAAGAAAGCATTTAATATCTGCGATACTGAGGAGAAACAAGTCTGCTTCACTACCTGCAGTTTGGAGATGACTACTTATATATTAGTCTATCCAGCAATTTATTTGTTAAATTGCTGGTTCACAGAGTGGGGAGATATCTTAGTAAGAAGTTAATGAAGTAGAAAGATTGCTTAATACATTCAAGTATATGTTTATTCAAAGGAAAAAGACAAGAGAAAATCCATTTCCTGGTTAAGAACTTATTGGCTACTTAGAGACAGGAAACAGACCGTTTAGGAGGGGATGAATTTTGCTAGCATTTTTCTCCCTAAAACACACAACAGTTGCAAGGAAATGTTTTAATCACCTGTAATGTTTGTAGAAACTTTTGACTGCAACATTGCATTTATAGACTTGTCCAGCCGCTGACTAGTTGCCAGTTATTTGTTAGTCTATCAAGCATTACCTTGAAAAAACTCCTTTTTTCTTTCATGAAAAATCCAATTTCTCACCAATATAAAACATTGCTCCTTTAAAGAAATTTCACATTGAAACCCATTCTTTGAAAGAATGACTTGAACATCCAGCTACTGGGTTTTTTTTCTTGAGATGTAGAACACATGTAAGTGAGAATGTCCATTCATTTGAACTATTATAGAATTTGCTGCCAGAAGTTGTAGCAATTTGTAGTTACAATTGGCTTTGCATCCAAGGTACTTCCTATTCCAAAAAATTCTTATCTCAGAAAACTTCTGCATTTCTGTTATTGTCACAAACAGATAGTGCAGGTGGAATTCTGGATAGGATAACATCTGCCAGTAAGACCTGTGCTGTTACCCATACAAACGTGCCTTGTCTCAAAATAAAGAGAGAGGAAGGAGTTTTTCAGATGCACATTAATTAAGCCTTGTTATCAGTCAGGCAGATTATACTACCTGGAAAGTAGAAGCTGATTTGCAACTCATGATACAGTTCAACAGAAATCAAATACCCATTCGGATGAGTTGATACACACATTCACTGTAGTGGAAAGACCTCTCTCTCCTCTGGCTTACTATGGATGTAACTCACATATGCTCAGGAACCAGTCTTTTATATCTGCTTTCTGTACAACACAGGCAAGCACAGGTATGAAAAGCACCATGAAACTTTATTTCTGATTACACTGTCTCCTTTCTCTATAATCTTGGGTAATACAAAATTGATCTGAAGAGCAGATCAGCAGCAGTGTCTGGATAAGCAGTAGGAAGAGGTGCATGCAACTCCTGTTATGTTTCCGATCTCTATTATACCTTTTTGATCCCGTATAAGACTCAGATTAGTTAATTACAGGACCTTCCTGAGAAACACTGGTGTTGAAAACAGTAGAGAGCAATTGCTTTCTCATTTCTGGCTCTTCCAAACTGGTACATCAGAGCAGATATTACTAGTGTCAAAGGTTATACCAGCTAACCTCTCACTGGCATCTTTCAAACTTCACCTTGATTATGCAGCAGACAAATAAAATCAACTCTCCAAGAAAAGATGACATATATGATGAAATTGGAACAATTGGATTACAAGGTAAAAGTGCACATATATCAATAGACTTGAGTCTTGCCTGTTCTTTGGGAGACCTGTGCAGTCAAGTCAGTAATCTATGTTAACATCTCATCTCTGAAATGTTGATCCTGCTTTGAATCAATGTTTCTAGAAAAAGGATTCACTCTTCCTTAGTTTCAATCTGATTATTTGGCTTAGAAAATAACTGCTTTAAACAAGGAGACCTTCTACTTGTCTGGGTAAATTTTGTTCCAATTTTTATTTTGGCCACAAGTCAAAGATAACAGCTGTATGCTTGTGGGTTCACTGAACTTTACGTGCTTGTTGGCTGCATCACCAACTAAAGGGAATAATCAATAATTAGAACATTTCAGGTCATCTTGAGAAGAACAGAGTTTTCCTGTGGTTGGAAAGGTCACACGACCTTTTTTTCAGATGTTCCCAAATGTGAAGCTGTCAACCATAGAACACAGAGCTGAATAAACAAATAAAACAGCCATCATTGCTGTGAGACCAGAAGAAACAACACAAGGATCTACATCTAGATGAATATTGGGCAGAGAATTTTACCTGCATATAACAATTCTAACTCTGTAAATTCATAGTAGACCTAAGGAATATCAGCAGAACTCATTCAGATATTCTTTGCACATAGGCAGCCCTCATCATAATGATTTTTAGAACAGCATTGAAAACCTCAGTTTCTTTTTACTTTTAAAGTTGAATCAATACCAGTTTACATAAATATATGTTCCTGTTTTCCAGTTGTTCCTGCAACAGCATTTATGCCTATCCATCTACAAGAAAAATAATAAGAAATGTAGTAGGATGAAAGCAGAAAGGAGAAGAAAATAGATATCACTCAGATTAAATGTATTTAGGTGTGTGCAAATTTTTTCTTTCTGTTAGAAGTGTAAATTTTTTCAGCACTTTGAGATTGTTATAAAGAAAAATAAAAGATAACAATCTTTGGAATAGCTAACTGACAAAACTGTGCTTTTCTTGTTACTAATAAAATAGACCCCTCCTAATATGGAAAGAATGAAAATAATTTTTGTGTTATGTCTTTTAATCCCCAGGTTTCATAAATCTGTTTGTAGAACTTCTATCTAGTAATTTATGCTGTAGGTGGGTAATTTATTTGACAATATTGGAAAACTTATGCATATTAGAGAGCATATGTTTGTCTGAAGGATTGAATAAGAGGTGAATTCTTGAAAGGCTACTATGGTTATCTTTTTTATCACTACAAAATATGTCCTGGGAGCTATCAGTTACAATTGGTGTACCATTAGAGAGAGAACATTGCTTGAACTTCACTTGATACAAACAAATGATGGTACCACTGAGAAGGAAAGCCTTTCTACCCTGCGATTGATATGTACAGTAGGTTTAAATGCCAGAGAGAGGATTTGCAAAAAGCAGAGGGCTGTGGATTCCTTATGCTCAGTGAAATTTCCCAGTATCATAAAATATGGGAATCCTCACACATTCATATTTGTGTGTTCGTTTAAGATAGGAAAGTGCTTATTCCAGGTGATCCAGTCCAGCAACTGAAACTTCAGTCTTTGACAGCCCACATGAATGTCTAACTGACTAGACTACTAAGCATTTGAGGAAATTGAAGGGTTTTCTTGTTGGAGTTGCTACGTGCTGTGTAAATAAATATCCTTTAGAACCAGTATCTGATCTTTCATCTCCTGTACCCAAAAGCAGTGCTGAAACTACTCTCTTTTATTCTCCCTCAATTCGTTACTAATACAAAGCAGAACACCTCCAAAAGGAAAGATACATCCAGAGTAGTTGAAATGTGTGATGATTAGGCCACTCATCTAACTGTGGAAAATCTATAGATTAAATTCTTCTGTAAAGATTTTCCTGTTTTGATTATAAATTTCACCACTGCTGAAACTAATCTATAGACATCTGCAGTGTAAAATTTATTACCTAAAAATAACTTTTTTTCCATATAATAAAATTTCCCATCAGAAAAACTCTGGCCACTTCTATTTATGAAAACCATAACTTCATTGGCTTCTATTTTAAACAGACTATGACTGTGCTAACAAATTATACACGTGTTAAACAGAAGTGCAAAGTTAAGTCCATTGTTTACAAGATGCTACTAAAATGTGCTGTGGAGACTATTGGATATGCATTCTGCTCTCATATTATTCCAGAAGTGCTTCTGTGTTTCTCTTTTGAGAAATATTGAAAATTCCACTGAGTATATCCTTGTGAATAATTGGACAATTACACTAGTCTTAACAGTTTGGGTGCACAACAGATCAAAAAATGCAGTAAAATATATAGAATTGTGACAACAACTGCTTGAAAGTCACACCTCCAATCTGCATTTGGGACAGGTAATTCTCAGAGGAACACTTGTAAGACACTGCCCATCTCCTGTGACTTTTCGAGGGACAAGTCTTCAACACAGTCAAGAACTGACTTAGTAGTCTACAGAAAACTTGAGCAATACAATTCTTTCTAATGCCTCTGAGGTGAGCTTTCATCTTCTCTGCTGCCTTCTTTTTCAGCCAATTGAAAGTGAATAACTATTCATTAAGACTCCAGGGGAAGAGAGGAGGGAAAATGAATCTGGATAGAAATAGGTAAAATAACAAATAAATATACCTAAAGCAGCCAATTCCATTTAGAAGCATTAGCCTGCATGGTTCAGTTTTTAAACAGCAGGTTCTAGGTGCCTGCTTGTCTACAAATCCTTGATAAGAGGATGGGAAAATTAGTTTTGCAGAAGTCTGTCAGTCTTTCAATAATATTTATGCCTAAGACTACAGCCCTTTTGAAAGCCCACTCGAACAGCAAGGCAGGGGGACAGCTGTTCACTAACCTTTGCAAAGAGCAGAATGAGGTTAGCATGAGATTTATGGGAATTAATTTTATATCCTGAGACAAGTCTAAAAAGCTCAACCTACATAATTAAACTTGATATTGAGGTTACTGAAGGCAACAGGATGCCATCAGGATATAATGCTAATTTTTATCAGATCTTGGAGTCTGTGTCTCAGAAAAATTCTTTATTACTCATGCCATCATCCTGTTAGTAGAACAGGAGAAAGGTTACTGCTGTACTGGAGGGGCAACAGTTCTGTTGAGATGCTACTGACTGGTACTTACAATGCAACAGTTGGAAATACTGGCATAGATGCAGGATGAACTTGAACTTGCTATACAGCAAATAAAAGTCACTTTTGATTCAGTCTAGATCAACACTATAAACCACCAATTATTACTTGAGTCCCACGTCTAGTCATACACAGCCTTTCTTAGTCCAAACTGCAACCTTAGAAATGCATGTACTGATCAAAGAAACAACAGTCATGAAAAAAAGATAGCTCTCTCAGTTTCTGGAGGTAGTAGAAAGGAAAAACTACAAATATAACTCCACTATCACATTTATCAAGAGAGGAGTAATATTCCCCAGCTCGTGTCTTCCTCAGTTTAAATATTTGGCTGCTTTTTTTTTTTTTGAGCATTGCCTCATTTCCCAGTTGTGTAATAGCTATAGAACATTTGTGGAGCTTTAACATTTTGTTATAATTAAAGGGATTTATTTTGCTCACAAAATGTCGGAATGTGTCCATGACTCCTAAATCTGCTGTAAAAGCAAAGTTAAAATATTGGCCTCACTGAAGTCAGCACTGAAACCACCATAAACAGGAACACGTTTTCACCTGATGAGACTGGAGCCATGCGTTTTCTAAAAGGGCAAAGTACTGTATTACCAAACCAGAATATAATTCATGGGTGATTTATATCTTCTTTATGATTATTATCTAGAACATGGTAAATTATTCTAGTCATTTGCAATCAAGAAAAACTGCACCTGGTTCAGACATAAGGTATTAGGACAAAAACTAAAAAACAAACCCTTCCAAAGAAGTCTGGTTTTCTTTAGCCCATCAAGATGAAAGCAGTGAGGCAATGTCACCTGTTTCTGAAATGGGAATTGCAAAAATGGGAAGGAAAAACTGGTTAAATTAAAGGATGAGGCTGGCACAGAAACTACTTTTGTAAACATAATTAAGCTGTGAATTAGGGAGGGGTTTCTAACCTTTATAGAACTGACATTTTGAACAGCCATCCAGTAGTGGTAATGAGATTAAATTCCCAGTTTCTATATGGAATTTGATAAATTTATAAAGTCATGTGTATGGTTGCTTGAAAAAGCAGATTCCTTTCAGACCTATGGAAAACACCAGCATCTCATGGCTATAAAAATATGCATGTGAGAGGCAGATTTCTTGGGGTTTTAATATTTTTGCGAGTTTGTGTGTATATTTATTAATTCAGGAAATAACACAGATTTAATAGTCTTGTAAGTATCAAAACAGGTGTAGCAGTTCTAAAGCTAGGGTTTTTGTGACAAGACAATAAAATAAAAAAAAGCCCTAGAAAAATGGAGGATGCACAGTTGTTTTGTGAGCACTGAAAAACATTTCATGCTTTAGCCACTGAGTAAACATTCTGTACAGTAAAAGTATCAGTCCAGTTCAAATCTAAGTATGTTCTGTCTTATTGTGCTTGGGTGTATGTAATGAATTTTTAATGTGTTGTTTGGTTTTGACCAAACAGATGTTTAGTGTAAGGCCTTTCTCAGTCAAATGACAAACTTCTGCAAACAGGAACGCTTCCTTTCAGTGATCTTACTCATGAAGCCTCATTAGGATGTGGAAAATCTCCCCATACAATGCCCTGCCTCAGCATTTCTTGGGCAGGGGCTGATGGTCCTGGGGGTTGAAAGAGGGTCCTGAGCCATGGGCAGAGTTGGGGGAGCCAACTCTGTTGAGGTGTGCAGGGACAGGCAGGTCCCCAGGGCTCTGGCATCATGCAATTCCCCGTAGTTCTTCTGCTCATGAACATCTGAATGCAAGGGAATGAACAGAAAAACAGAAAGCTATGTCTCAAAGTCTTTTTGTGCACTGGTGTGAGTAATCAACACTGAGGAATTACTAGGAAAAGTCTTTTTTTTCCTTGTTTACATACAGCAGCAATGAATGCCAGTCTGACGCTATGTTTGTCCCTTTTCTCCTAGCTTCTGGTTCCATCTCTGTGCCCTTAGAGATATTTTTATCCACAATTTTCATGGTCTGGACTGCTGGGGCCCTCCCAACTACATAAAATCTTTATATTCTTCTGATTAAAAGAAGAGCAATGTTTGCTTAGCTTGAATGAGACAGGTATTTCCTATTTCTTTCTTGGAGAAAAAGAAGAATCTCTTCCCCAATTATGAATCACACCTTTTCCAAAATTCTCCATAGTTTTTTATTTAAAAATGATCTTCAGAAACTGGTGATGAAAACTTGCTTCTTCTTCAGCAGGAATTGTTTTATGAGCACTGTTTCATTTACCTACTCCTTATGTATTGTCAGATTCTCTGTCCTATCTTCAGATCCAGGGCATTAAGCAGCAGATCACATTTAATGGATTTTGACAGGCCTCAGTAGCTGGTACCTCCTACAGTGATAGCCCCAGAGAAAAACACAAGGCTATGACAAGGTTTAACATCTCTGTTTTTAATCACTAGAGCTCACATAATTCCTCTGCCTACTTGACATGAAACCACTTGTATGATAAATAATATGCTCAGCTAAAGATTGAGAAGAAAAATATAAACCCCTTCAACAGTAATTTTGGAAAATGCTTTCGTGCTTTCTCATATTATACCCTATACCTTTTACTTGTTCATCACATAGGAATCCTTTCATACACACTTTGCTTGAAGTCTGGCATTGTACATCCCTGGATTCAAAAAAGCTAGACAAGGATTTCTGCATCTTTTAGGTTAAGCTTCAAAAGTTCCATCTTCACATCAGTACTGTACAGCAGCGTAACAGGAGAAAAAGTATTTGCAAGATGCTTTATAAAGAAGATTTCAAAACCAACTATATGACTGAAAGTTTAGAATTAATTTCCATTTTTTGAAGATCCTCTTTGGAGAAGAGCCATTTTGTCTGCCATTGTCAAGTGCCATGCCAACCAGTGGCATTGGTCAGTAGGTTTAACAGAGGAGGCACAATACACTATCTCTTAATAGAGTAGAGGCACAGAGGTCAGTTGCTAGAAAGCTGAGCAATAGGATCTGTGAAACACTGAGGCTGATTACTTGCCAACAAAGAAAAAAAAGTCTATGGGCATTTAATATCTTCAATTAAAAAAAAGAGTATTTCCCACTCATTCAGGATATAACTTCAATATATGACATTTTCTTTTACATGACTAAAAAGGTCCTTTTCTATCAACATCGAGCATCTCCCCACTATTACCTTCTAGTCAGCCGTAAAAGATTTGTTTTTTGAAAGAGATTGAAAACCTGCTATTAGAACTTCTGGTTTCCAGTTGTTTAAAATGAATTATTTATAATAACACTCTTCTGGAAGTGCAGTGTAGTAGTAAAGAAAAAACCCATACATCTAGATATGCATAATAGCTGGAAAAAGCTATTTATAAATTTGACACTTTCATGAAGCTATAGCCACCTTTTTCGGCAATCATGATGTCCAGTGAAAAGAAATGCACATCTTTTCACATAAAAAAGAACAGAATTAAAGTCCCCCAGATTGAGGACTGTTCTGTAAAAGAAATCAGTACAGCTGTTCAAGGAACATCATGATTCTTCGAAGATTTGATAAATATATTTGTCATTAGCATAATGAATTTTTCTCCTGTTCAGATGAAAATTAAATTGCTGAGCAAGTTAACAGCACTATTTAAAAAGACACAGGGAGATATGCAAAGTTTCAGGGGTAAAAAGTCCACCAAAGCTAGCTGCAAATGCAAGCCTATTGCAGATCATTAATAAAAGTAATAGTTGTTAATACGATTGCCTCATTATAATAGTGACATTCCAATTAATTGTTTCAGCACCTTTCAAATTGAACAATTTCGTCTTGATGTTCTTTATTGTGGCCTTCATATTCTCTTGTAAAAGAGAAAATCCCTGATCTTCTTATAAGAAAACAAGTAGGAACTTTCCACGTCCTATTTTTTCAAAACAAGTTAGTAGATATCTTCTTTCAGAAGAAATCATAAGGAGTATAAATCATATTTTCACTCAGCTGAGAACAGTCACGTATTTTTCAGCATCTGAACACATTCCAGATTTCTGCACTTCCCTAATCATGTGCAATTCTTTAATAACTGCTAGGTATCTGCCAGCTGTAGGAAAATTGATGCAGCATACACCAGAGACTTACCATTACAAGGCTGTGTTTTTACACCTATGCAATATGATTTGTTGTTCCTTTTCAGGTAAGATTTGAAAATAGTTAACAAATAAAATAATAATTAAGTGTAATAAAATTCAAGTAGCAATAATTTATTTGCCTTCCAGTTTCAGCCCAGTGCTTGCATACACACTTTTGTGTGTGCAGGACACTAACACACTGACTGTTTTATAGGGAATTATTTCAAATATCTTAAGCATGACTTTCTTCACACGGCTCCCCTTGGTAGACAGTGCAAATAAATATTTCAATTGTCAACGTGTAATATCAGCAGCCCATTTCAACATCTAGATAATTATACAATAACTGAAGGTACATTTATTATTAGTTTCAGTAAGAGCCATGATTGAAGACAGATGTGGATTTGAAATTTGGTCCAAATTCCTAGACAGCTAATGTGTAAAATGAAGAACATGCTGATGATAGCAGCAGTATAACACTATATATTAATAATTGCCATAGCTTAAATTATAGCTCAATTTCTCCACAAAATACGAAAATCAGCAGATCTAATTCTCTTCTGCCATATTCTTCTTTCTCTTATTCCTCAGAGTAACCAAATCTCCTCCTCCTCCTATGATGTCGTAGAAGTGATCAACCGAAATGAAGACTGCTCAGAGCAGTAGTTTCCTAGAATCACAGTGGCAAGACTGTCCTCCAAGGTACAACCCGATTACATGCATGCATTGCAGATTGCAATGAAAAGCATGCTTAAAAGGAGAAATACTGGATTAAGTCCCCTCGTGCACATAAGTAAATGATCAGTGATTAGTATTTTTTTGTGATCACATGATCACTGGGTATTTCTCACTGAACCCCTGACCCTTTCAGCACAAAAGATAGATAATGCTCAAAGAGTGAACAGATGCTATGATTTTTTCTTTTATCCATAGAATTTGATGTGTGGTCTCAGGCCCTATTTGCTGTACACTATTCAAATGTCATTCTGAAGACTGAATTATTACTTTCCGCATGAGTATTCCCTATGGCATCTATTATTATTGTATCTGAATACTTCGGAAGTGAGCACTTAGCCATCCTACACTTTACCTCTGTGAGCTTTTTATACAGCTGAGCTACTAGTGAACTCCTCACTACTGTTTAATATCTTCATCAATGGCTTGGGCAATGGGACAGAAAATCTTTGTCGGTTTCTCAGATGACACTAGGCACAGTAAAGCAGCTGATATGCTGGAGGGAAGGATTGGGATTCCTCCACAGCCTGAAGGAATGATCTAGCAAAAACCTCGGGAAACTTGGCAAAGGCAAATTAGAAGTCCTTCACCAGTGATGGAAAAATGGACCCTTGTAGGTTGGGTCTGAGTGGACAGGCAGCAGCTGTGCAGGAGAGCACTGGCCAAGAAGGCACAATCTTTGTGAACAGGTGGAACATAAATAAGCAGCAAGGCCTCCTGGAGATGAAGGATAACCACATACTAGGATGCGTTAACAATAGGATAGTCTGCAGATCAAGGGAAGAAATTAATTTCCTTCTACTCCAGTTTTCTGAGGTTTGGAGCATTATGTCCAGCTTTGAGCTCCCTGGTATAACAGACACATTGACAAACTGGAAAGGATCCACTTCAGAGTTACTAAGACACCTATCTAGGTCACCTAGTGACTAGGGGTGTAGAACACTTCACATACAGAAAGAACCACAGGAAGCTATGTTTGCTCAGCCTGGAGAAGGGAATCCTAAGTAGGAATCCAACTTCTGCTTTCAGTTTCTAAAAGGACAGTTATGGAGAAGCACGGCAAGGATCTTCTCAGAAGAGCACAGTAAAGGACAAGAGGCTGCAGCAAAGGAAATTCTGTCTGGATAAGCTGGATAAAATTCTCTGTTGAGCACTGTAAAAGGTATCCAGGAAAGCTTTCGGAAACTGTCTCCTGAAAGATTTTAAAATATGAATTATTTTATGATTCTGTGATTTCCAAATCATTTTCCATCCCTACTGCATAGACCGAAATGCCAATTTGTGCTTTAGGAAGACAAAAAGAAAGAAGCTTGACTCTGCAGCCGTGTCACGAGACCACTTCTCTGGAGCGGAAGACATCTGATTTTACTTCTCATGAAAGATTGCTCTACTTTGACATTACTGGATGTTGCATAGACCTTAATATCCATGGACAGAACTTGCAGAAAATGAATCTGGAGATATGCAATACAAAATAAAATGTAGGTAAAATTCTATATTAAAATTCACTTATTTTGAGTAGTTTTAATTTGGAGAAGAGCTCCTACCGCTTTAAAGGCAAACAGGTTATTAGCAAGTCCTCCAAAAAGTACTTTGTTTCTTTCTTTGTTACAGATAATTTCTACCTAGTTGAATTTTATTCATGTCAGTCTCAAAGTCATCTGTTCTGTGAAGTTCACAAGTTGATAAAACATTTATTAGGATTGCAAAAGAGAGATTTGTATTAACGTTAGCAGTATTTAAAGAGCAATCAGTGCAGAAATCTAAACAGTAATGAATTATTTTTCCAAGGTATGAAAGAGATGCTTTCATTAGAGCAAACACAGTCAATCTTTTAATCTTTGCCAGCGTAATACAATATTTTAAAGTCATACAACAATGAAATAAGATCCATTTTCTAAGATAATTGGGAAGTGGCCAACACAAATATATAAAGATTATATAGCCACGTATAAAGAATGTTGAGAACAAAGCAGGTTCTGTCATGGGGCCTGTGGTAGTCAAATAGCACATTACAGGCCTGCAGAGAAGATGCTCATGAAGGAATTCCACTGACAGGTTGTTGATACTGTCTCCCATAAGATGCTCAACAAAGGAAAGTGCAGTGTCATGCACCTGGGGAGGAACAACCAGTGGCTGCTCACCTGAAAAGCTACTTTGCAGAAAAGGACATAGGGGTCTTGCAAGTAACGAAGGCTGTCAGTATTCTGGATTGCATTAGAGGGAGTGTTGCCAGTAGGAGAAGGGAGGTGATCCTTCCCCTCTGTTCAGCCCTGGTGAGGCCCCACTTGGGAGTCCAAAGGAAGGTTACAAAGATGAGGAGTGGCTGAGGTCACTTTGTTTGTTCAGCCTAGAAAAGAGACAACTGAAGACTGAGGGCAGAACTCACAGTAGTCTACATCTTTTTCTTGAGGGCAAGTGGAGGGGCAGGCACCGATCTCTCTCAGCAATAGGACCCAAGGGAACAGCATGAAGCTGTGTCGGGGAGATTTACATAAGATGTTAGAGAAAGATTCTTCATCCAGAGGGTGGTTGAGTACTGGAACAGGCTGCCCCAGGGTCATAGCACCTAGCCTGCCTGGCTTCAAGAAGTGTTTGGACAAGGGTCTCAGGTACATGGTTGATTTTTGGGGTTATCCTATGCAGGGCAATGAGCTGGACTTGATGATCCTTGTGAGTCTCTTCCAATTCAGGATATTCTGTGATTCTATGATTCTCTGATACTGTGTCCCATTCTGGGCCCCTCAGTACAAGAGAAACATGGGCATACTGGAGAGAGTCCAGCAAAGGGTCACAAGGATGATTAAAGGACTGGAGTATCTCCCTTATGATCAAAGACTGGGAGAGCTGGGACTGCTTAGCCCAGAGGAAAGAAGGCTCAAGGGAATCTTATCAATGTATACAAATACCTGAGAGGAGACTGTAAAGAAGGCAGAGTCAGGCTCTTTTCCAGTGATAGAACCACAGGCAATGGACACAGAACTGAAACACCGGAAGCTCCATCAGAACATTGTGATGGTGACTGATCATTAGCACAGCTTGCCCAGGGTGGTTGTGGATTCTCCATCCTTGGAGATATTCAAAAGCCATCTGGACATGGTCCTAGGGAGGCTGGTCTAAGTGGCCCCGCTTGAGTACAGGGGCTGGACAAGATGGCCTTCAGAGGTCCCTTCCATCCTCATCCTTTCTCTTGTTGATTCTGTGATTCTGTGACATCATTATAATGTCACTGAGCTGTTAAGAAAGTTAGAACTGATCATTAGTGTGTTGTGTAAGTCTTTAAATGTTACACTAATAACTTTCCAGCCCCCATAAAAGAGTTCTGCTGCTTACCTGAAATGCAAGATGGCATATGTAAGATCTACGTGTGTATTTATGTCTGAATGTGAGCAGTCATATCTAAACTGCTAAGGCTCAGTGAGGATCAGGGGTTAGAGTTAGATCCATGTACCATGATCAGGGTAAGCTGATCCAGAATCTAGAAAATCCAAAACCTCTGGGCAAGATCATACTGTAGTTTAAAGTCTGTTGAAAATCAGCATCAAAATCTTAACGCAGAATTCAGGAGGCTGGAAGAAAGAGCAAGATGAGTAAAGACAGCTTCTATCAAAAGGCTTTATCAGGTATCAAATAGCTGATAGGTGGGTGCCCACTAAGCAAGCTCACAACACGTCAATCTGAAGTCTGCTTGAGCTTGATGGTTAAGGCAAAGCCTTTCACTGTGGAAGCCTTGTTGGAACAGTTTTGGTGCTTCTTTTTTTCAAAAACAATGTATTGTATGTCTATATGAACAAAGGCACTACAGCATTCAAAAGCAATAAATTCAGCTCTTTATTTTTTGCAGTCAGTAGTCTCAGTCTCTCTAAATAAAAAAATGAAACCTACTTTCAAACTGAGCTTAGCCATGTAATACCCAGTTTCCTTTCAACTTTTATTCTTCTGATTCACCACTTTTATCTAATTCACTGTATTTACCAAATTTGAAGCATATCTCAACAAACATCTATGCAGAAACTCAATTTCTATTTCTTGTGAGTGTAGTAATGGAAAATACTCTACTAGGCAAACAGAAAAATGGATCCATATCTACATTTTTTCATGTGTTTATGAATTATAGGAATGCATAAAATTTCCCTCCATCATAATGGAAAGGCAAATTTGTCCTCCAAGCTATCTGTGCTACCCAGTATTTTCTGAAAATATAAAAAGAAAAATCACAAGGTAATTGGAAAAGTCCTTAAGTTTTTCCTGCTGGTATATTTTTAAATCACTTTTGAATTTCCTTAGCTTCAAAAGGACAGTCCAATCTGGCCTTTTATTCTGCTGAGTAACCAGACATATTAGGCTTCACAATCTGACCTTTTGTCTCCAGAGACTTGTTTCTTGCAACTATAAAGGTATTAATAGAATTTTCAAGGAGTTCACAAATTTCTTTTGGTTTATGTTTCATATCTTTGATACAGTTACTGATTGCTAAAATAGATATCTTGTTTTTTTTCCTTTCTCTGTCTGAGTTTGTAAGCAGCATATGAACTTTATTTCTTCTTTTGAGAAAATGCTGCTTTAGTCATTCGAAGTCTGTCAGGTTCTGCCCACAGTCCCCTGATATTAATATTTAATTGCCCTCAAAAGGTAGCTCAATTTATAATTTTCAAAGCTGCTGTTTAAACGGGATTTTCCTAATTTTAGATTTCTCTCTAAATTTTAGTTTGTGACCAGCAGATCATACTGCTCCTCCTTTCTCTCAATCCAACCCTAAGATTTATTAACAACTTCAATTTATGCCGTTTCAGATTTTTTCCAGGCAATATCTGATGTTCCACAACCTATTGCTTCTGCATTCTCCCTCTGTCTCCTCTCTCAAAAAGTATCCTTCTGTCTCATTAAGGTGCTGTCTATTCTGCAGACAGGCAGATTGTAGTGCCATCCTGCCAGGTTATCTAGACAGCAAGTGGGATCAATGGAAGCTTTCAAGTGGAAGAGAAATCCACTGAGGGCCACAAAGGTTTCGGCCACTGTGGGTGACTACACAAACCTTTGGCTGCTCCAGTATGATGGCTTTTAGGATTAGATCAAATTAAAGTTCCACATATTCAAAGTGTTTTATGTGGAGTACCATCAAAGGATGCAGAGTTCCATTGCATTTGGAGGACTGTGGGCTAGTTTCGGTTTCATCTTTGAAGATCACATAAGGAACTGAATTACAGTGGTATAAGAACAAGTGTTTAATCATGGTGTATGTGAAAAGCAGAATGGTCCTTCACATGGGGTAGTATGCACAACTTCCATAGTTTCTTTTCCCTGTGGAAAAAGTGTTTTTAGTTTCCTAAGTTTTAGCCCTCAGATAGAGATATCTGGGCAAAGGCACAGATGATGAAGGCACTCTTGGAGGAGAGTCAGGTGTGCCAGAAGCAAATGGGGACCTGCAGCCATCCTTCTCCTCCCCACCACAGCCATCCCGGTCTGGGAGAGAAGCAGGAGACAGGAATACAAAAGACTGCTCTTGTCTGTCCTCTTTTCACTGGTAACCTTGAGGTCTGAGGAAAGGGACTGGAGGATGAGGAAATGGAGCTCTACAGGTCAGGGGCTGCTGAGGTGTAGTGCTAAGAGGAGTATGACCATGCCCTGAGTAAGGGATTGCAGAGAGTGCTGGTGGAAGCCGAGATTGCTGATGCTTGTCACTGTTTGGGCTACCCTGGCAGTTGTCCAGGCATGGCTGTGGGTCTAGGTGGCCTCAAGCTTCAGGTGCTCTGAGGAGAGTCTCATTGAGAAGGTTTGAGCCTTGGCCGACCACTCTGGTTTGGCCTTGAGTGAAAGCAAGAGGCTGAGTTCAAGGGCAATCAAACGAGACAGGAAAAATTCAGTCCTTAAGGCCAATCAGCATTTTGGGTTTTATGATCAAGAGTTTTGTCATCAGGGTTTTGACAACCCAGTGAACTTGTTTTGGTTGCTGATGAAGTGTCTCCTTCCTTTCACATGATGCAGTACTCTTGCTTGTGTCAAAGCCTGCTGAAAGCACTAGACTGATGACACCAACGAGCAACATTTGTCGATATTACCTTAGGAGGGATTAATTTAAGCTTCCTCATATCACTAAATCTCCTTCTATTACATCTCAATTTAGCTATAATTGATCTCTTCTGTCTCTAAAGAGCATGCTGTAGAATAATCTATATTACATCTGTGTTAAAATACATGCCTCTTTTAGCCCTAACCCCTCCTCCCTACTTCTCAAAATGTCTTTGTTTACTTCACTAGAGCAGATGTTGGAAAACCTGCATTTCGGTCCAGCTATGGGACAAAGGCCTTAGTCCTAGAATAAAACAAAACAGTGATTTGTTCCATAATCAGTAACAGAGGATATATAACATCCTCTCATCATCCTGCTGTGTTAATTTCATGACTGCCATGCATTAAAGTCTCAAAAGGATATTTTTTTGTGCAAATGTACTAAAATAGAGGTATTCCTACTTGCAGCAAGATACATTTTATGTCTCTCAAGTTCTCTCTTAGCAAGTACACATGGCAGAATTTATATAACAACATGACTAAGAGAGCAGGCTTTTTATCCTACAGAGTTATCTTCAACACTAGTCCCTCATCAAGCATACGGTGTCAGCAGCACTGCAAATTAAAAAGACACATACTACGTAGGAGGAGACATGAGACCTGGAGCTCCAGCAATAAGCTCCATTTCACAGTGCAGTTCTACACATAACAGCAGTTGTAAATTGTCTGGACTACTGGCATAAAATTGAGTTAGAAAGGTAAAGAATATTTCATAAATGTCTTCAATATTCAGTGCTGGCCCACATGACCACCAACAATAAATATAAAAGTAGTAAATCATACAACACTTCTGGAAGACTTATTATAAAACTACTTCTAAACTTTGGTTCTAAGCAAAATGTAATCCTGCACATTGTGTTAATGCTTTGTTTGGTATATGAGCCACTTTCACGGTGTGCCACTTGGCCAGTGCTTTGTCCTCATTGCCAAGAACAGCAGTCATGCAAAGCCATTTTTTGAAACTTGCATTTCTGTCACTGAAATTTTTATGTGAAAATACCACTATCTTGGTAACAGTGGTCTGGGTTTTTTTTACAATCCGGATTATACGACCTGCAATGTAGGTAATACAATACTTACACTGAAACTTCTAAGCACACTTACTTTTCTGAAAGTGAAGTGGAGCAGCAGGGCAGCCTTCAAAATGTAGAGGCCTGGGAACAAATACATTGAACCCAGAGGGTTTAACTTTTGGCTCCATGAAGAGCAAATGAATTGATTTAAAAATTCAGTGGAATTTGCCTTTTTAAGCACATTACATTATAAAACTAGCTGAATATTTCAACTAGTTCAACTGGTACAAGTAGAATTGTTACTGCTGTTTAACCTTGTATCTGTAAATAGTAAACTCTTGTCCTATGAAAAGGCCTTGCATTTTCTCATTATTTGCTGGGATTGACAGTAATCCCAGGCAGAGTCTTATTGTTTAAACATAGCTGATTAAAAGCCTGATAAACTTTGGGGTATTTTAAAACACTCATTATACACATTTTTGTTTTATGCCACATCTTTAAAATTTGTTTCTCTAGTGCTATTGTGAGTTACCATTTTCAATCTTTCTTTTACAAGTGCTGGCAGTCATGTATAAATAGACATGTTTTGGATTCAGTCAATCTCTATCACTGCCTTGGAAAGAAAATTTAATGATAGAATATTTCTGCTAATGTAATTTATCTATAAAGTTTTATTGTCTTTCTTGCTTACTTTTTACTATTATTTTTCTTTCAGGAAGAAATATGATCAAAATTACATTAGTCCTAAAAGATTTTGAATACCTATGATTTTAATTTAATCTAGCAGAATCTGACAGTGCTTGGCACCATTTATCATGCCCATCAAAGAACAGACAGAGAGGTGTGCCAGAGCGGTTGATTGAGTTCCCTATTGTTAATGAAAACAATACTGTCAGCAGTCCATTAAAAACATTCAGTTTCTTTCTAATATTCCTGGAGTAGTAAGAATAAAGCCAGAGGGAAAGCTGAAATTGGAAGAATTGTTTCAGACTTCACTTGTCTCTTTTGTGTGTAGACCTACAAGGCACTGGGTCCTCCTGATATTTTTTTATTCTGATCTCTGTGGCAGAAGATAAAAGGAGGAATGAAAATGCCCCAGAAACTTCCTTTGGATGTTCAAGAGCAGCTGTAACAAATCTGTTCTGTATAAACATGTAAACCCTATTAAAATAGATTTTTTTAGGTTTTGTTCAAATCTGTGTGTCCAGACTTACCCACTGCAAAGGTTCAAGAGTTACATTTTAATACCTTAAAAATGTTAATTAGATGTGGATTTTAAATGTACATTTAAAAAATAGAATATACTTCAATTTTCATGATACAATGCACTGAGTTTTGAGTCATCATGATAATTAATTTTTATTTTGAGCGATGGTCTGTAGCTGCAAATAATGGAAACATTTTGTTTCTATTGAAAACTATTACTAGTATAGCCTGTACTTGCAACTTGAGAAGATCAGGTCTTTGCAGCAAAAGTATGTACCTAGAAATTAGCTTGTTGTTTCGCATGTCCTTCATTCTCTTTACAGCATTTTGGCAAAAAAAGGAGAAGTAGCTATTAACTTGCTGCTCCGTTTACCAATTATGTACTTTCTGAAATGTAATCCAAAAAGAAATCATGTATTAATTATGACTTGCTTCACTGTTTAGCTTTTAAAACAAAGAAATCTAATTAAGTGTGTAATACGTATACTACAGAATAGCTTAAAGTATGTCAATCTAATGTGAAAGGAAATTGTCTGGAGAGACATAACTCTCTGTCCTATTTTCTCTCTCCCGCCTTATGAATCCCACAATACATTGAGATGATGTTCTACCCTGTCGCTCTCTCTGACAGTGTTTCTTGCAGTCATAATGCAGCCTCTCCATCTGTGATGGGCACCCAAAACTAATTCGCAGCTGAGTTGTAACATTTGCTAAAAAGATAACCTTGAATTCTGCTGACCTGCCAAACGGTATTCCACAAAACTCTTTCATGTCCTCTCCTTTAGTTTTTATCGTCTTTGAATCTTTGCAATTGTGTTATAATTGCACAAAATAGAGGAAAAGGAGAGGTTTCATTAGCATAAACAAAACCTATGTAATTTATTAATGGATATTTACCATTTTCAGTTGTCAAAGCATCACTCTTAGCTAACTTAAGCTTTTTTTTTTAATAGCAACAATAAGATTTTAATGCAAATGAAGCTATTCTAAATTAAGGCTTGCTTCTCAAATACTTACTGCAAACAAGAAGCACATACCTGATCCTCTTACTGTGCTGAATAATGATTTGAAAACAGAGGTAGAGCAGATAAATCAACTCAGATTTAATTTATTCATTACATATCACATATGTCCACATATGCTTCTTACTGAGGTTAAAAAGCATAAACCAACTAAGACACCATAAAATTAACAAAATAACAGCTCATTACAATAAAACCAAAGATATCTGGAATTGCTAAATAAGATAAGGGAAAGAGACATATATTTGTAAATCGTTTTTTTTTTTATTTAGGCCTCAGTTAAAAACCTTCTAGTTTTTCAGGGATTTTTGAAAATTAAATAGTGGTTGGTTGTTGTTTTTTGTTTTGGGTTCTAGTTGCTTGGAGTTTTTACCTTTTTGTTTTTCCTACCCAATGTGCAGTTGTGTAAAGTCAGAGGATATAAAGTGATTATATAATGACTCAGCAGGACTGTTTCATTCAGTTTCCTTTATTTCTGTGACAGACAATACCTGTTAGACTTTTTCCCCTCAAAAAACCTTTTTCATTTTCCTTGAATTAGCAACCTACCATGCAGAATAGTAATCTGTTTTTTTTATTATTTCCAGGCCTGGGATCCCTCCTTTTGGGAGTCTCAGTGAGACACTTGTGGGCGAAGAGAACTATATGAGAAGCCAGGATGTTTTAATACTAGGAAAGAATACACTTTTAAAACCCAAAGAGTATAGTATTAGTGCAAAGAAGCAAGATATATCAAACAAAATTTCATCCAGAGGCTTTGCAAAAAAAGCTCTAAAATGCTTTTCATTTTAAGATGGACTTGATTAGTTTACGAGCTGTGACTGATAATAGACAACATCGTTACAGAAGAAAAAAAATGCTCTGTATTGAAATAGGGAAATCTGTTCATGATAAATGTTCACACTGAGATTTTGCCATCTCGATGAGGAGTGGTGTAGCATATCAGGACACATTTGAAAAGCAGTGTCTGGCGGAAAAAAATATACTCCATTAAAATGCTGATGTAAACTGTGTAGCTTTTAAGGCTGTTCCTAAAATAATTCCTCAGATCTATTGAATGGAAACGAAATATTTTTTATTTATAGTTAATTTCATTTTGCCCATATGTTAACCTAAAGACAAAATCCCAACTTTATGAAGGCTCTGGCTTTCCAGGACTTATTTAAAATTTATACCAATGTGAATTTCTCTGAAGTAAATATTTTAGGTTTCCTCTCTCCCTGAGCTTTAGCATTATTCTCTTCAACTCTGTCTCAGCAAAGTGAAACTGCAGCACTTAGCAGCAAAACTACCTTCTGATGTTTCATCTTTCAGAATAAAAAATAAATCCTGCAATACTGCTTTTCTTCTTACAGGGAGCTGTGTTTTCATTGTTTCTTCCCCCCCCGCCCCGGAAATGCATACAAGCACATACATGCGTATATGTTTGTATCTAAGAGTGTATTGTTACAAACAACTGTTGCTTGAAGAAAAATGAATGTCACATAGACAGGATAGGGAACAGTGAAACTTGTCTCTTATATCTAATTTTTCTTACAATAATTTTGATGGCAGCTGCCAACACTAGCTGATTTTTTTTCACTCCTGTACTTCTTTAATATCTTCTGCAATATTGAATTTTCTATCATGGAAGTCAAAAGCACTGCATTTTTCCAGTGTTTCTTTGTCATATATGAAGATGAATTTGTAAACATTTCTTATATTTTTTCTTATTTTTTTTTTTTAAAGTTTTTAAATCTTGTTTTACTTTTTTTTTGCTTGCATAGTTCTGGACAATTTCTGCACTTCTGTATTTTAAATTTTAGCTTTATTGCTATTTTTAATAATTTCTCTGATCTGTCTTTTCTAATTTATTTTCATTCCCTAGCATCTACAGCAAGCAATTTTCTGAGGCTATCGTGTTTTCAGTGCTCTGTTTTGATCAATTAATATGAATATTTTGCAGTATGTAAATTTTTAAGTATAAGAAATTTTCAAGTTACACATTGAAATGATGCAATTTAAAAACTTTCAAAACAATTTTTTTAAACCATGAAGTATCTTGGAAATATGAAAATCTGTACTCAGACTTTAAACTTCAAGTAGTGCCTCAAAAATTTAACTTGGCACAAGTTTAGGTGAAGTTTCAACATTCAGTAACTCCATCTTAACAAAAATTTAACTGAAATTTTTCTTACAAGTATCTACACAATGCTTCTCCTCAAAGACAGTTATATAGTTGCCTTGGATTCATCCTAAATAAAAAATTTGAAACCTAAAATAAAAAAAAGGAACACAGAACTGAAAAGATGCTTCTATCACATGTGTCCTGAGAAAGGAAGGGAATTAAGAACTAAATATACTGTAATTTCACAGAAACTTTTACATACAGGTATAACAACAAATCTGTTGAAATTATTGAAGAACAATTTGTGAAGAAATCAGCCACCTCTAGGAGAAGTGAGTATTATGAAAATCGGAGCTAACTTTACAGAAATCTATTATTAATTGCCACACAAATTGAATTTGATATGGCAGAGTCTGAAATATTAGCTCAAGAAACTACAGAGCATGTCCATCTATTAATTCATTAGGAGTACAATCTTGCAAATGTTGGCAGAACACTGGCAGAAAAATCATGGTTAACAGCATGCAGTTCACTGGAGCTAGTAAGCACCAGCTATACAGCATCTCCTTTACATTAAAACAAAGCAATGCTTCATGACACAGATGATCAGCTCTTCTGGATTCCTCATAAAATATTTTTGGGAACATGGGTTTAAAATAAATGAATAGATGATGCCTACTTTGTTTCTTTCTACAACTATCAGACACAGAAGGTGTTATTAATCTGCCTGGAGGTTGACCTCTACAGTATCAGTAAACCAGTTGTCACAGACTGTCATTATAATCAGTGGAGAGACACAGGTGTACACAGGACATGCACTCCCATCCAAATAAGGTCAAATGACTGACGTAAACCTTAACATGCACATTTGTTTCTTCTCAATAAGAAAAACCTAAGGTCATTAGCTCAGTGGTGGATTTCTCAAGCAGAAACACTTATTATTAAATGACATAATTGCATTTTACTGTTTATTTACATTTGTTTGTATAACTTTTCTTTTGTTTAAATGACATTTACACCCCTGTATTACAATTTCAGTTTACTCAGGTAAAGCTGTGCAGGACTGCAGGGGCTGCTGGCTTCTCTATTTTCAATGCTTTCATGCTTCTCAGGTGTATTGAGTCTGGCTGAGATGGTGTTCATTTCCCCACAGTAGCCCTCACAGTGCTGTGCTTTGCATTGGTAGCTAGAAGGGTGTTTTGCCAAACACTGGTGTTTTGGCTACTGCTGAGCACAGCATCAGCACTCTAACATTCCTTCCTCAATAGAGGCCAAGATCCTGGGAGGGGACAGAACCAGGCCAGCTGACCCAAACTAACCAAAGGAATATTCCATACCACATGATGCCAGCTCAGAGATAAAAGCTAAGGCAAGGAGCAGGAAGGCAGGCATTCATTGGGTCCAGTGGCTGCCTGCTGAGGAACCATTACTCGTGTCTAAATATATTTAGACTAAATATATTGGTCTTCAAAAAAGCCACTATGTATGGAAAAAAACCACAGAGGGAATTGTTACCTATTGCTAATGTGTTTTTGTGTTCATGGCATTTCTGCTGAGTTGACCCTGGCTGGACACCACGTGCCCACCAGAACTGCTCTATCACTTCACTTCTCAGCCAGACAGGGAAGAAAAAATATAATGAAAGGCCTGTGGGTTGAGATAAGGACAAGGGAGATCACTCACCAATACTGTCAGAGACAGAACTTGACTTGGAGTAATTAGTTTAATTTCAATCAAAATCAGAGTAGGTTAATGAAACAACCCTTCCCCTCACCCTTCCCTTCTTTTCTGGCTCACCTTCACTCCTGAAATCTCTATCTCCTCCTTTTCAGTGTCTCAGGGGGATGGGGAATGGGACATGCAATCAGTTCATCACAGGTGGTCTCTGCTGCTCTTTCATCCTCAGGATGAGGACTTATCACACTCTGCTCCTATTCCAGCATGGAGTCCCTCTCATGAGAGACAGTCCTCCATGAACTTCTCCAACATGAGTCTGTCCCACAGGCTGTAGTTCACAGATAGCTCCAGTGTGGGTCCCTCACAGGGCCACAGGTTCTGCCAGAAGCCTGCTCCAGGTTGGACTTCTCATGGGGTCACAACCTCCTTTGGGCACCCATGTGCTCCACTGTGGGGTCCTCCATGGGCTGCAGGTGGATCTCTGCTCCCACATGGACCTCCACGTGCTATAGGGGGACAGTGTTTTTCACCATGGGCTGCAGGAGAATCTCTGCTTTGGTGCCTGGAACACCTCCACCCCATCTTTTTTCACTGGTCTGGGTGCCTGTAGGGCTGGTTCTCTCAGAAATTCTCTGGCAGCTGTTTTTGCACAGTTCCGTCCATTTCTTAAGTCTGTTATCCCAGAGGTGTTACCACCATTGCTGATAGTCTTGGCCTTGGCCAGGGGTGGGTTCATTTTGGAGTCAGCTTCTAGCAACTTCTCACAGAAGCCATCCCTGTAAACCCCACTAACAAAACCTTGCCGTTCAAAATCCAACACAGCATTTCACCCAAACACAAGGAGTGAAGGTTTCTCTACTAATGATCTTGTAATCCATATACACTTACGGATTAAATAAGATTTTACCTGTGTGCTGGTTTGGATAGGATAGAGTTAATTTTCTCCATAGTGGTTAGTAGGGGGCTACGCTTCGGATTTGTGCTGAAAACAGTGTTGATAACATAGGGATGTTTTCATGACTGCTGAGCAGTGCTTGCACAGAGTCAAGGACTTTTCTGCCTCCCACCCCACGCTGCCAGTGGGGTGCACAAGAGGCTGGGAGGGCACACAGCTGGGACAGATGACCCCAACTGACCAAAGGGGTACTCCATACCATATGGCCTTATGCTTAGCATACAAAGCTGGGGGAAGCAGGAGGGGGATATTTGGAGTGATGTAGTTTGTCTTTCCAAGTCACTGTTACGTGTTATGGAGCCCTGCTTTCCTGGAAATGGCTGAACATCTGCCTCCACATGGGAAGTAGTGAATGAATTCCTTGTTTTGTTTCTGCATGCATCTTTGCTTTACCTATTAAACGGTCTTTATTTGAACCCATGAGTTTTCCCACTTTTCTGATTCTCTTCTGCTGGTGGAGGAGTGAATGAGTGAGTGTGGTGCTTAGTTTCAGCTGGAGTTAAAACACAACAACCTACAACACAAAAATAATTCAAATATTTCACTTGCTGTTTAAAAGATTACATGGTTAATGCATTCTTGAAGCCTAAGTTGTGACTAAAATGGACTGTACCTGGGCTGAATAAAGTAAGATACTGGCATAGTAGTACTGCAATCTGAAATAGCAGAGTTCTAGATTTTTTTCCAAATCATTTTAGCCCTTATTCTGAATATAACTCAAAAATTACAGTCTAAATCCAACAGAAGATGCTACATATGAATTATCAAATAGGAAGCTATGAAACAGCATGGGATTGCACATTTATATTAGGGATGGAAATTTCTGGTTTCTGGTTCTATTGATAGATTTATGCCAAATTTGTGAAAGTGGGATAATTTCCACAGTGGCAGAAGAAGTATAACAGTTGAATGAATCTAAAATTACCCTTATAGAAAAAGATCTGTAGAATTAAATAGAGAATAATCACCTTTCTCCAGGAAATGGAAGCCTCTCTATAGCAAGGATGTAATTCTCTATTAAATTCTACAGACTGGATTAAAACTTGAACAGAAAGAATCTAATTTCTTGTTAAATTTCTTAACTTTGTAGAGGAATTTTTTTTTATAACTGTATTTCATTCTACTGAACCTAGAGAAATGGATTTTCCACTTCACTAGGTCTTCTGCAAACCGCATTTTCTGACTTTAAAAGATAGTGAACAGAGATCATCCCTTGTGAAAAGGAACATTTATGCTTACACTGACCAAGCCAATTTCTCTTCTTAGTGTCAAAGGGTGACAGGAGTAGATGTCAGTAGGCTGAGATCTTCTGCAGAAGGAGGAAAGAGCACAGTGGAACCAAAGCCCTTTATACATAATCTCCACAAGTGAAGTCACAAAGAGGACTAAAGCTTCTGCTGTTCTTAGGACCATGGTTGCCACTAATAATATATATAGCTGTGCTTGACTTTAATGCAGATTTCTGCTGAAAGTCTTCAGTCTGCAGCTATCTTGTGACACAAGTTTATCCTACACTAGTTGCATACATTTTGTCCTCTGCTTGGTTCTCCAAACTCCTCTCACTGTACTGATGAGAACCAAGATAAATATCTCAATCTTTGGGGTGGCCTATGGTGACTGATACGATGTAAGAACTATGGTCAACCTGTGTTCTTCAGAAAAGCGGGGAAGGAAATCACGGAGAAGCTTAAATGGCATTGGTCTTTATGCATGCATGGTTGAACAAATCTGTAGATTACTGCTGAGTACAGTTTAGCTATTTCACATGTTCACATCACTACCAAGAGACACCTAACTCTAGTCTGCTCAACCTGCAAGCTAAATCCCACTACTTTGTCTCATTAGGTTCTGTTCAGTCGCCTAAACATAATTGCTGAGTGCCATTCAAAATATTCTGGGATATCTGGTACCTGAGGCTGGGAGATTTGGATCAAAAGCAAAAGAAGATCCATGTTCTTCTGGGCCAGCACCTAGAAACCCAAGGGGATATTTCAGAGTCTGTGTTTAGTTCACTGCCAATGTTACAGAGATGAGTTGAAATTATAGAGTTTATATAATAGAGTTTATTTGGAGTTTAGTTTTATTTCTAGATGTGTGAAGCATTTTATAGTATATGGTAAAAGAACACGTAAAAGACATCTTTAGTAAAGTCTTCTGGAGTAACCATCACTTGCTTGAGAATAAATTCAGATGTTCAAGGTGTCCTCCTCTGTGTTCTTAACTAAAGAAAAAGTTTATTATTCATTTAAAGGTTTGTGGTTTTGAAGCTGACAATATTGATCAACCTCTGCTATCAATCCTTTGGCTAGCATGCGTACATGACTAAGTTAACAGTTTTATACTTTCCAACAAACTAAATCAGTCATGTTCAGATAGCTTTCCCAATAGTTTTCTTATCTGATCATTGCATGCCTTTTGAAGTGTCAATTCTTCATGCCGAAAATTCTACACTAGGAATGGAACGGTATCCTATCCCAAATTTCTGTGTGTGCATGTTTGTAAATGGTGTAATGTACCAGGCCAGTCTTGCAAAACAGTTTCAGAAGGCCCTGAGGAACCTAGCAGTGGGGTGCGGTGTGAGTCCAAAAGTGCTCTGGCCATGCTTCTTCAAAAAGCCTGAGCAAGATGAACAATGAAAGCAAGAAAATTTCTGAATAAGATGTTAAACCATCTGGCTTGAGGCTTGGTGATGCATTTTATTTTGGCACCAAGCATTATATAGACTTTATTAAAAATAATGACAGCAAACAGATGGTCACTCTTCATGGAATTATACTGAAGACATTTGTGGATTTTTTTTTTTCTTTGAATGAATTGCAACTAAATAATATGCTTAACAGTCATGCAATGTCCTAAAAGGTGAAGAAACTTTAATCACGCTCTTGGCAGTTTGTTTAGTCAGAATTTTTCACCTAAAACGATGGTGAAATTGAAACACAAACATGCTTTCAAATATTTTGGACACTAGGTATAACTAACATTTGTTTAAAATGTGTGTGAAAAACCAATGCAAGAAAACATGTTAATAGTATTTGAAAGATTAACTTTTTTCAGGAATAAACCCACATTGTTCAGTAAGGAAATATGCAGACATATTTAAAAGCTTTAATCTCATGAAAAGCTTTATCTGGACTGAGTACATTAGTCTCAAGTTGCTTTCAGTTGTTTAGAAATAAACATCTTTTTAATCATGATGAAGGGCAAGCTGGTAACAAAGGGTTATTGAGAAAGACTAGTGAATAATTCTTTCACAGGCATCATAAACATCCCATGAGCAGGTCTCTTCACCTATTTCCCTGCAGTATGCCAGTAAGGCCTCATCATGAATTTCTCTATCAGGTTGAATCCTATTGACTTCAGTTTTATCTGCCTGAAGAGTGTATGCTTGATCTCTACTTATGTAAACAATAAATAAGTTTTAAAAGAAATTTTCCAGTTTAAATTGCAGTTGAACATTTCTGCTAACTTTGCATATAGCAGAAATTTGCTGAGAATAGGAGACAGGACTACAAATTCAGTGTCACACTGGTAGCCAGTCTCTGTGAAACTCCACTTCAGTTTTGTGAAAGCAAACCAAACACACTCTTTCTTCTCTTCAGATACATGTTCCAGACAAAGAATGTGTGGCTCTGTGTGCCAGCATCTGTGGTTAGCCCACTAGCTCAAGGGACAGAGATAGTGCAGAGCTACAGATTCCACCTCTCCTGGTGGCTGCCCTGAGTGGTCTGTGCAGTTCTCTGTAGGGAAAATAGACCTTATTTTCAGTTTGATTCTGCTAAAAAATGGAGATTATGGACTTAAAATTCTGATCATACAGGGCTGTTTTTACATTTTTTATGTTATTAAAGTACCAGAATATTAGCATTGAAAAGTCAAGCACTTAAATTATCAAATGTATTATTTAAGGTCCCTAAGCAATCTTAAACCTGCCTGTCTTTCAGTGTACTCTTTTGATATGAGATCACATTATATTTTTCAGGTGGTTCCTTTACTTTATTTCTTACAAATCCAGATATTGTGGAGACTACCTGAAAGAATCACAGAATCACAGAGTCATAGAATCAAAGAATGGCTTGGGTTTAAAGGGACCTTAAGAGTCATCTAGTTCCAACCCTCTGCCATGAGCAGGGCTGCCATTTGCTAGACCAGCTTGCTCTGGTCCCTGTCTGACCCGGCCTTGAACACTTCCAGGGATGGGGCATCCACAACTTCTCTGGGCAGTTTCTCAGATTGGTAAAATTCATGAGGTTTTGTCTGTAAGAACCCCTACCTTGTTTGTGTTTTTGTGAATTTGTCAGTAAGCTGAGGAGCTAAGAGTTTTTTTCTTGTCGTTAATGTAGTCAAATGTCACCCTTGACATATGTCTGCCACAAGTGCCCTTAACTGAAAAATGATGCAATAATAATGCAATAAATATTTATCATTCACTGCCTATTCCATTAGAAGAACTGAATACTTCTAATTTACTTTGAATGACTGAACTCATCTTCCTTTACTGACAATGAAAAGGAATTGATGTTACTAGATTGTCGTCACCCTGACCTCCATGTTCTCCATCTTGAAAGTGACTGGAGAAATCCTAATAGCTACAGATTTCAAGTGAAATTAAAAGAAGCTGCCTTTTGATCACAAAAAATCAGGTTCTAGTTGTTTCATACCTAGCACAAATATTAACAGAGAGTTGTGTTGTGCTGTGTGGATGTATCAGCTTAGTTTTGGAAACCACACAGATAAAAAGAGTAGTCTTTCCAATTTCAAGCCTCCATGCAGTCTTCAATAAACATGATCACTCATTGGCTTAGATTGGCATCAGCTCAAGATGAACCAGCTGACATTGCCAGTAGTGCACTGAAAGATATATCTCAGCAAATGGTAAATCTCGTTTACACTTAGTAGTAAGTTGGGCAGTAGTAGAACCTGCATTTTGGAGAAACATTTCAAATTTCTGAAACACAAGAACAGTGTCCAAAAGAAAACTAGAAAGACTCATGCATGATAAATTTGGTTTGGGGTTACACACGTAAAGACTCAAATAAAAGATGGTGTTTAATACTTAGGAGTTTAAAGCTAAATTCCATGTCAAGTAGAACTCCCATTGTGGATCTTTGTGAGTATTTAGTCAGCTTTACAATTATTTGTGTCCTTCTGGTTAATTGAAGGATATAGGAGTTTAATAATAATAATTTAAAAAAATCTGTATGTATAAGCACATAAATAACTAATGCGACTTAATCTATGTATGTCAGGGGCTAACATATCTTGATGGGTTTGATAGCTTGAATATCCAGAGTGAGAAAAAAAGAGAGAAAGTTCCTAAGCTGTTGTGTACAGCTTGGCTGTAATGGTTACAACTATTTTTATTAGCTGAGGATTTAGTTGCTCATATTACTCCATTATCATATTCCATAAATCTTAAAGACCAAACTACACGATTATACATGTTACTTTCCTCTGTATTTGAAAGAAAAAAAAAAAAGGAAGAAAGTTTTAGAAATATTTTAGCTCTTTTTTTTTATTATTATTACTATTTCTCATGCCCTTCTACTTTGAGTCAGGTTGGCTTCTTTACCATGCCCTCTAGATCATGGGCTGCAGAAGGAGAGGAAAATGATAGCTAATAAATTTTTGAAACCTCTAAAAATTACCTTCTGTAAAATGGTTTTTCTATATATTGTAATGACACTATTTTACGGCCTCATGTTGCCTGACCTTCCACTATGAGAAATTCAGGCCCCTTTTCAATGGTGTAAAGCTCGCATTTATAGCCTTATGTGGCTGTAAGGTATTAGCCCTTAAACATGTTACTTATGGGTTAGAGAGAATTGCCTATTCTGGGGCTCACTATTATTTGAATGGACAGAAAGGGAAAGAAGGCAAACATGACTTTGATACTGTGTGTGTGACAATAAGTACTTCAGAAATAGATTTAAAACTGAATATAAAATTCTGTTGCTAAAAGCCCCAACATATCATTGACTGCCAAGATTTTATTTAACCATGTGGTTTCATTACCATGGTTCTGTGTGGGAATACAAGACTTGCTAGAGTAGAGATAGAGTAAGAGCTGTAGCAGACCTTAACTGGCTAGCTTTGCAAAGTGATGTAAGGTTCCTAAAAATTTAATTTTAGGAAAAAAAATCCCTAGTTTTCCAAAATCCACGAAGGTATAGTGTCAATGTTCATCAGAAAAGTATCCAGTTCACCATGGTTGTATTGCAAGCCTAAAATTATTTATTTTAGATATTTGAAAGATGCATTTCTTCAAAATATTTCAGTGACAGGACTGGAAATGTTCAAGTTTGAACGGCTGTTTGTTTTTCCTAATGGTTTTGCCACCCTTGGTTATAATTCTTCAGTGTTAACAAATCCAGGATTGCAAACACCTGCTAATGCTTCTAGTTTAGTCCCTTACCAGGCTCATGTTGGAAGAGGAATTTCATCTTTCAGTGCAAAAATTATGACGTGTTTTATTTGGTAAAAAAAAAAGGGGAATCCCATAATTTTATTGGAGTGCTGGTTGCAGCTTGTAAACCTGATATTTGTGTTCACAGTTCAGAGAAGATGAAGAATAAATATGAAGATGGAAAGAAGGGCTAGGGACTTTAGCAATTTCTTTTATTTGGTACTTTATTTGCAATCATAAAATTTGTACTGTACTCTTGAACCATATTAAGATGCAAAAAGTCCATGTTTACTACATATATGTGGGAAAGAGCTGATATTATATTTGAACAGTCTCTATATATTGGATTTTTAGAATACAGGTTTCCAAACTCAGTGACATTAGATTGAAGTTTTTCTTTTAGGAAATCAAAATTAAGTACTCCTATTTCTGTCTGTTCTTCATATAACTCACATGTACATTGTATTAGGCCCTTCTTTTGGAAATATTGCAGAGGAATGAACATGTTGTGAAGGCATTCCTAAGTGCTTCAGTGCAGTTAATGTAAGGAAAGATTAATAGAAATTTCAGTTGAACACAAAGGCATCCCAGAAACCTTGAGAGTTGCTTAAAAATTGCTTTTTTGTGATTGATGAGGACCACATTCCTATTCTGTATTTTTTGAAAAAATCCAGTATGTTGCTCTAGTATCCTCTTGTCCAGTATTTTAATATTGTAGAGATTTGCCAATTTAGATCTTGTGTTGTTATTTGGATTCAAATTTTGAAAAATATTAAAAAGCAACCTTAATAAACAAACAATAATGGATTAGATGGATAGACTATAAATACAGGGGGTGGGGATACTGCAGTAACAATAGTAGTTCTCAGATTACAGCCTGCCTAAAGAGCAATCTTCATGTACAGAAGAGGAGATAAGCAACTGATGTGCTAGAAAGCTAAAGCTATGTCAGATGCTAAAAAAAAAATTATATGATATTGATAAAAATTAAAAAGCTTACTTTAAACATTCTCCTACCTCAAAAGCACTCCAAAGTTTTGGGAAGCAAAAGACTTTTATGTACTGCTTTAATTTGTTTCCTTTCTTTTTTAGTTCCTCTTCTGTCACAAGGGCAAGAATAGCTGACTCTCAGGGTCATGGTAAATTGATTTTGTGTTGTACACTTAAGAGAAGTTTCTAAAGTTTTGTTTCACTATTATTTGTTCTGAAATATTTCCATTTTTATTATTGATTTTATTTTTTTTCTTTGCTGTTAGATGCTTTAGAAACAAATGACATAATTTCCATGGAGCAAAAGTATACTCCTGGATGTAGTACCTGTGAGCATTTTGGTGTTGTACACCAAATTTGAAACAAACCAGACCAAAACCTCGATGCTTTAGAAAAGAACTGCAATGACTATTGTTTGGGATATTTTCGTTAAGTGTAACAAATCTGCTGCTTTAAAAGGGCATGACCCTCAGTATAGGAGGTGGGGACTAAGGGTCAGAGAGCTAATCATGGGATTAATGTAGATTTTATTTGTAATCCCTCCTGTGTTTATATGCTTTTATCCACTGCTAGTGTGGAAACAAGACAAATCCCCTTTTAATTCTCATTATTAATGAAGATTTGTCCAAAAGCTTTATCGAGTCTTCAGTGAAAGCCTTGCACTTGGGAAATGCATGAGCTTACCATTGCAGCTGGAGGACTTAGAGGTATTATTCTTCAGGGACTTGAAGTACCATCAAGTTCAAGATAGGCATTATGGGAGCACATCTGTTGACAGTCACATCATGTTTTGTTCTGTTCTGATACAGATAGGATCACTGCTGTATACATGGGTGTGGAGACCAGTGCTTGCCACAAGCTCCATGCTGCCATCCATCCTGGCTCCTGACCATATTTACAGAGTTCTGCTGAGTGGCACCAGATTACTCTGAGGAATGTGTAAATCCTGAGCAGGCCTATGTAGGCTCAGTACTATTTGAATAGGACCCCAAACATTAGTCTGAGCATCTTTTGGCTCATTTAAGGTTTTTGTCCATAATTAACATGGCAATGCCTGAACTCAGAAGAGAGGATGACAAGCGTTGTGAACGGCAAGAAAAAGGGATGGATAGTATGTACATTAATTTCACCAAAGTTAACCATTCCAACTTTGTACCTTCTTGGCCTGTGCCAATTTGCTGAAGTATCATTTTTCATATACTAAAGAAAAAAAGTCCCCCAAGCTCAGCTGAATGTTGCACAAAGTCCATTGCCATACTTTTTGATTGGAATCACTTGGTTCAAGGACTTACACACCGTCTTTACCTTTGGAACTCCTTAGAAGGTACTTTTGAGTATTTTTTTTTAGTTTTCAGACTGTATGTTTGGAACACGGCTTTTTCTCTTTGCTGAGTATACAGATGCTGAGGTCTCTAGCTTGAAGATCTGGTCTGAGGTGCCTAAATTTTAGAGCTGTTTAAGAAAGCCATATAAACTGAATGGCTTTTGGGTTTTGTTCTTTATTGACAACCTCAGTACGGGATTGTTTGTCAGAAATTTCTGTCTCTGAATCCTAACTAGTCCATCTTGAAGGCTATGTTATAATCAAAAGTTTTATTATCTCTCTTTCTGTTGATGTTCTATCAGGGAATAGGCTGTTGGGAGCTTGTGCCTGACCAAAGTACAACATTAATAAATAGACTATCTGCCTTTCCCTGTCTTTTGAGTCAGCATTGTGGAGTGTGCAAGCTGAGCTACAGAGGGAACGTTGAAGAGAAAAAAACACCCAAATACTCACAAGATTGCAACAAGAATGGCTCAAATTATGAGGGACAAAAATCTTATGAAGGTTTTCTTGATGAAATTACTTTCTTCACTGCATGAAAATTACAGAATCCCCAGATCCAAGCCCCTTTAATACCCCAAACAAGACTCTTGCCACCACAGGAAGTCAGTTATCTCCATGGTAACCAAAAGAAACAACGATTATTTCCTTAGCAGTCACAAAGAATAAAAATTGCATCTAAAATTAATTTATGTCTTGGCATCAGACACTTGAGATGAGAAAGCTGGTCCATGAAGTACCCCAGAGGAGCTAGTAAAAGGAAAACAAAGTCAGTCCTTTGAGTTATCAAGGGAGCTGTGCTTGGAGTGCATAAATTTGCTTTCCCACTTTTTAAAAAGAATCCATATTTATATGGAAACTCCCTTAACCTTCCTCTATTAATGTTATTCTTGGCAAAGGTTTGGTAATAATTGTCTGAAAAGGCAATTACATTGTAATCTCCCTCACTGTGGAGAAGGATCTGTTCTTTATTGTGTTAATCAATTTGGGATTAATTAATTTCTTATTATTTTCTTCCCTGTCTAAAAAATGCATGGAATTTGTTTCATGAATATTTCAATGGAATAAAGAAAAAAAAGAATCCAAACCTGGAAGTATATAAAAATTCCTTAACATTTATAAAAGTGAAGACAAGCTCATGATATGGTAACTAGTAAGGTGAATTAAAATAAGGAAAAGGCCACTAAAATCATGTGCTTTCTGTGTAACAGTGCAGCTAATCTAGATATTTGTGCATTTGCAGCCAGTGCCAATACTGTATTTCTCCTCAGAATCCTCCTTTTCTGAACAGCTTCTTACTGCTGCAGGACAAACTCTTCCTGCTTTAAAAACCATTGTATTGTATACGTCTGAGACATAGTCTGTATAAGTGGCCTTTAGGTTATGCCACAGGGCCTATAGAATAGCACCCTTATCAGGAATGCCCTAAATCATTGACATTTAGGAAGACCTAGGTAAGATGAGATCGTTCAACATATATACCCTCTTTCTTTCATTGGTCACTAAGCAACTCTGTTAAAGCCATAGTTAGAGAGAGCGCTGGTGAGCCTTTGGTCTGTTAGGGCATGTTCTTACAGTAAACATAAATAATGCCCAGAGTTTCAAAATACTTCAAGTCTGGCATCTTCTACTACAACACCTCAAAAAGTGAACTTTCAAAAAGCTTTTTTTTTTGGATAGACCTGCTGTGTATGGAACGCCCTGAAAGTCTGTTCCTTTGACTGAAATTTTATATAATTTTTCTTATTTGTGTGTTATGAGAAGTGAAATTTAGTTTTATCTTAAAAGTATATTCCCCCCACCCCCGCAACACACGCCCCTCGAAAATGTGGCATTGTGATACTTGCACTGGCAAAAAACCCACACAGTCTTTGAACCATTGGTAAGTCACAGCAAAAAGAGGCTGAAAAAGTACACAGACTGGAGAATTGCTGCTATATAAATGA
Source organism: Cephalopterus ornatus (assembly GCA_013396775.1). Classification (NCBI taxonomy): domain Eukaryota; kingdom Metazoa; phylum Chordata; class Aves; order Passeriformes; family Cotingidae; genus Cephalopterus; species Cephalopterus ornatus. The sequence goes on along the minus strand of VZRE01012772.1, from coordinate 11,664 downwards.
AATAATACTTGTCATGTCTTTCAGCTCTTGCTATGAATTATAATCTTTCCATAGTATAATGCAAAGAAAAAAGCTAGTGTAGAATTTTGATCCATATGCTTTCCACAGCTGGTGACATTTTCTCCAATATAACAAAATTAGGAAGTTAAGGGGGATTTCTTGCCATTTGAATATTATTGCCAATTGTTAAATGATGAAAGGACATTACAGATCTAAAATGTCCCCAGAGAGAAGAGTCTGTGCTCGGTACATTTTTTCCTTTTTCTTAATTTATTAAAAACAGAAAACTGTCATATTAAAAATATTTTAAAATGGTTGTCTATGGACTAAAGTTGACAGCAGAGTGCGGTCACCAAAAATAAATCAGAACACCTTTTTCCATTTGCTGTAGAGATTCATCTTTGACCTGGCTGGCTCAGTTAATAACTGAAGCATGATGTGAGGAATCTGAGCCTTGGTTCCTGTTTTCATTCATTAAATTTCATTAAAGAAAATGCAAATGTTTAAAATTAAGTCCTGCTGTCACTTTAGCAATTGCTTTCATGGGAAGGAGATTCTGTGTGAATGCAGATAGGATTTTTCTCAAGTAATTTGAAGTTTAGACATCTAGGCTGCATTTGTCAGAACATTCATCTGAGCTGAGGAAGCAGGGCAGGCCGGCGGCCACCATTTGGGAACCAAAACCATAAGGCCACATGTAACATACCTGCTGTGAACAGTCCCGAGTACATTCCAGTTCCCGAACTATGCTCAGGAGCTCTTTGTAAAAGTGGGAATTGGCATTGCCTAAAATCATGTCAGGCAAAGCCTGAATAGACTAATACCACCCACCACTGGTCCTGCTCCAGCACTCGAAAGGGATTCTGTACATTGCTTAACTTATAAGCACATACCCATCCCCAACTTAGGCACTTGTCTCTGCGTGGAAATTCCTGTCTTTTTCCACTAATTAATGAAGGAGTATAAATGACCAGTTAGGATCACTTGCCTATATTTTAGAGGGCTGATTCCAAAGGATCTGAATATAGTTCAGACAGATACTTATTGTGTTTAAAACATTTTCTTCAGAGGTTATTTTATACTTTCTTATCACAAAATATCCACACAGGATCTCAAAAAGGAGATGAAGAATCTTTTAGATAAACTGATGTGAAAACCTGTTCCTACATACTCTGCCTTGGACCAACCAGGAAACCTAGAAAAGAATTAAATAACATGTAGTAAGGGGAAAAAAAATTAAGAAAAGCTCTTATATGACAATTTTATCTATTGAATATGCATGGCATTTCAAAAAGCAATTTGGAATATTATGGCTTATGTTAGTAACTGTACTGTAAATATTATTTCAGTGCTTTAAAAAATATGTGCACTTAAATAATCAGACCTGGAATAATGTTCTATTCTAGAATCTTAAGTATCTTAAAAGTTATTGGTAAGAAATCTCCTCCTCTGTGATGAATGTAACTAGCCCTTTTCGTAAAACTACAGCACTGTTGTTCAGTGTGATCTAACAGGCATTGGTAAAACGCAAAACAGTGAAAGGGAATGACATACAAAATTCTGAGTAGGAAAAAAAAGTAGAATATGGACACATGTTTTTATACTAAGAAGTGGTTAAAATCTAGAGGATATAACAAGATATAGTAAACAAACCAGGAAAATTAGCAAACTCGGACAGAATTAATGTATTTCATAAAAAGATAAATGAGCAAGTAGAATAAATTACCAGTAAAGGCAATTGAAACAAAGATTATAAATAAAATATGAAATATAAAGTATAAATGAGGTTGGAAGACTTAGATTTATTTCCTGAGAAAGAGGAAAGTGAATGATCACATAGGGAAAAGTGGGAAGGTGAGACTCATATATTAGAAATGGAAGGTTGCAATTGCATTCAATAAGTTACTTTTCATAATTCATTGAAGTAATTATTCAAGGTAATTTATAATATATAATTAAGAAACAGTAGTCAAGATGAACTTCTTTTTTTTTCTTGCAATTTTGAAAGACCCCTTGACACAATGGAAAACTGTCAGGGAGGGCAGTAACACAACTAATGAGCGTTATATATAAGCTAAGCATGTGGTACTTTACCCGGAGAAGTTACAATGTAAATATTTAAAGAGAACAGATGAATGTGAGGACTCCCAACATAAAATAAAAGAGGAATAATAAATACCATGCAAGTTTGAAAGGTCAAAAGTCTCTCAGACACAGATTAAATTTTCATGGTGTTTTTGCTAGAAAATATGACTGTGTTCTCCTAACAGAACCATGACCTCAATTAATTTGTGTTCTAAATAGAGGAAAAGCAATACAGAACAGGCTTTTTATTGTTGCAAAATAAAAATATGTATATTAAAAATCTTCCATATACAACAGATACTTTATAAAACTTCATGAATATGAAGTTTTTACTCAATTTCTTCTCCACATTTAATTGCAGAATCTTTGAATAAAAAGATTTGTTGTGAAGCATCTGCAAATGTCCATTAGAAAACAACGCTCATTTTTTTAAAAATTATTTTGTAGTTGAAGAGAACCATAGCACTATGTAAGGATATGCAGCATCATTTAAAAAAGAGAAAACAGGGGACCTAAGCCTAAAATGACCTGGCTTTGGTGGGATGGTGCCTGTGTATAAAGATACTTTTCTTCTAGCATTAGTGCCTTGGGCAATATGTTGCAGAACACAAAGAATTTCACTATTGCAGTGAGTGCCACAATAGTAAGACATCAAGAACAATAACCTCAGCCAAACCTTTTGAAATTGATATTCTTTAGCTCAGTTTTTGGACCATGGCTTTCTCAGGGGCATATCTCTTTTAGTGTTAATTTATTTGCAGTCTTTTATCTCCACAGGAATCAATGCCATTTAATACTCAAATCTCCTGGAGGGGAAACAGCAGAAGCTGGTTTAGGTAAAGTCCAGAGTGAACTTTCCATCATCATAGAACGAAAATGTACAGGACCCTGAATTAATTTCTGCCTTCTCACAACTGGTAGCCTACAGCCTGATGATTATTTTTGTCCGGCCACATTTTCCTCAAAAGAAACATGTAAAAGTCCAGTGTCTTCCCTGCTCCTGGGTAGTCCTGCCAGCCATGTCACTCTGACAGAGAGGAGTAATACAGTAGCTGGAAGGCACCTCTCGTAAATGTGAGTGACCCAGTAGAGATCAGTGGTCACCAAGGCGGGGCCACAACTGAGATTCCTTTGCCTTATCTGTAGCATATTTCTAGCTCTGTGGTTTAAATGAAAATCTATCATATAGAGTAGGGGCCACAGCAGTGAAAGGTGAAACTAGAGCTTGTAGGAGACACTCCAGAACTGGAAGTGGTCTGGTCTAGTGGCGTTGAGTTGATCATGTTTTGGCATAGGTGTTCATTATCACTTATACGTAATGCTTCAAATCATCTAAAGCAAGGTAAATTGAAATATTTCCAAAGGTTAGATTTAACTTAGTGAGACTTTTACCAAGGCTGTCTTTACAGACAGTGGAGGGAAGCAGTTTTGATAAGGCTGATTACAAGTATCTAAAATTAGATTTTTATTCTGAATCAACTAGAGAAGAAATCACTCTTCTACATGACTGTGGACAAAGCCTAGACAAGCTACTCTTGATAATGCAAATGATAGACTTTGTGAATACTTTGTACAGTCTCCTCTTCAAGACTCATAATATAGATATCTTGGCTGTAGGTCTGGGTTTTATTTACTCTGTCATAGTGCGTTATCTATTGCAGGAAAGTGCTCATTGTGCTGTTGAATTCCTGGGAAATAACTTTCAATTTTAAACCTTGATCTATAAAGGCTTTTCAGGCCAGATGTTTCATAAATTTGAAATAAAAATAAATAGAATAATTTTGGATCAAGAAGGATTGTAGAATGAGCAAGAGTAGAAAGATACATATAAAAACCTACCACCATTACACTGGGCATTGTAACTTCTCTGTGGAGTACACAGAAAGCTCATTTCAGTAGAACATGATATTGGAATATTCCTACCGAATTAATGTAACATATAAAATCACTTAAAAAAAAGTTAAGTGAATATCACTTAAGTTGTATTAAAATGCAATTATTCTGAGAAGTATTATTATATTAATAATAGTATTTTATTTGGGATGTGTAAAGACAAAAAAAAGGGAAGGAGAAAAACTCCTGATCAGCAGTTGCCAGGAAGAAATCACCTATAGATTTCATAGAGGACTTCTCATAGCCAACAACCATCTGCTGAACTTAGGAGCCATGTGGAACTGTAAGAAAAATATTTCCACTTTTGAAATTGTGTGCTTTTAGAAGTGGTTTGTTTTTTCTATAGATTTCCATCATAAACTTCACTGAACTTTAGTAATAATGAGGAAGTGTTGTTGCAAACTGCATACTAGATCCTATTCCTTGGGTGTACTGGAAGAATGCCTGCGTTTCCATGGCCACGTTTTAGTAGCAGAGGGTCTACAGGAGTGGTTTCTGTAAGAAGATGACAGAAGCTTCCCGCTACATCTGACGAAGCCAGTGCCAACTGGCTCCAAGACAGACCCACCACTGGCCAGGGCTGAGCCCATCAGCAATGATGGTAGCACCTCTGGGATAAAAGACTTACGAAGGGGGGAAAAAACTGCAGAAAGACAGCTCGGGAATATGTGAGAGGAAGAGCCCTGCAGGCATTCAGGGTAGTGAAGAAGGAGGGAGAGAAGATGCTCCAATGGCCAGAGCTGAGATTCCCCTGTGGTGAAGGCCACGGTGAGGCAGCTGCCCCTGCAGCACATGAAGGTCAGGTGAAGCAGATATCCACCTGTAGTCCTTGTATGACCCCATGTCAAAGCATGTGGATGCCTGAAGGAGGTTGTGACTTTGTGGGAAGCTTGTGCTGGAGCAGATTCCTGGCAGGACACATGACGCCATGAAGAGAGGAGCCCATGCCGGAGCAGGTTTGCTGACAGGTTCTGTGACCCAGAAGGGGACCCACTCTGAAGAATCCTTTCCTGAAGGACTGGACCCCATGGAACAGATCAGTGCTGGAGGAGTTAGGGAAGAACTGCAGCCCACGGAGGGGAAGAAAGGACTCACAGTGGAGAAGATCATGGAGGACTGTCTCATGTGGGAGTGACCCCACACTGGAGTGGGGGAGGAGTGTGAAGTCATCCACCTGAGGAGGAAGAAGAAGCAAAGACAATGTGTTCTGAACTGCTTTAGAATAAACTGCTGAAAACGCTCCAGTGACAGTGTTAAAGGGTTCTGCACTGTCTATAATAAAAACTTTGATAACTGTCTCTATATTTTTCTTCTATTAAAAAAAAGGGAAGAGAAAAATGCCATTATAGTATGAGAAAAGTCTTCTGATTGTTTTAGATGTCTGCCTTAGGATAAGATGTAACACACCACTAAGATTCTATTTCCATGTACTGTCAATAAAAGGAAATCTAGCAGATTAGCTCAGATGTAAATGTTTACATCTTACCACTTGAAGCAAACCCAAAAGTTCACCTGAGTTTGGTGGAAGAAAGGCCTGTCAGCAGATCCCTATCTCTGACTCTTCTTACAGGCTTATCCAGAGTTTATTACATTAGTCTTACTGCTCTTGAGACAAGACCTTCTCTTCGTTCCTGGCTCAGAAACCCACCAAGATCTATATATTTATGTTTAATATATTTACGTTGGTTGAAGGGTATGTTGTAAGAAAATCTGTGTTCCCTATGCTAATAGCACTCTTGTCATGCTCACTGATCCTTTGTTTCAGTGCTCCAGAAGTCTTTCCTATGCAAATCAATTCACAGGGGTACTTTAACATGTAAATCGCAATCTGCCTCACGTGTGAGGAATCGATGGATTTTAAATTCCTTGTCTGTAGGGAAGTAATGAATGGTACTTATTTAATATACACTACTACACTAGGTGCATCTTCAGGATTTAGTAGCGCTCTGTACCAAGTCTAATATAGTGTTCACAGTTTTGGGAGTACAAAAGAGAAGAGCCAAAAATTGATGATAAATATATTTCTTTTCCCCTTTTTTGAACTTAAAGTAGTAATCCTGATAACACATTTAGTGGTCTAGGATTTTTGTTGAGAATATGATACTGTTCTTCATTGTGGAGTGAATGCTTACTCGTATGGGAAAATGTTACTGAATATTTGGAGCTGAATCCAAGACATTGCACACTAAAAAATGAAATCTAAAAAATTTTTCAAGTCAGAAGAGAACTGATTTACCACATGACAGTATAATATGCACAAAACTAGATAAAGTTAGACATTGTGAAAATTGTGAAATTGTGAAATTCAAACACAAAAAAATTATCAATGAAAAATATGCAACTTGGTGTATAAAAGGAATGAGAAAAAATACATCACCCAAAATTTTTGTGAAAATTCAAGCACACTGCAGGAGAAGGTGGGGGTTTGTGAGGGAAAAAACAACTGCTATTAAAACTGGTATCAAAAGATAATAAAATCCCAAAGACTGTACTTATAAGAAAAAGGTCACAGATAATTAATCCTATGCATGTGGCCATATTGATATGAATGTATTATGCTGGAAAGGATAGACTGTCTTCCTTACCATAAAAATAGAGGGTTTGTTTTGATTTGGTTTAAGTCAAAACCTGAAATTTAAGCTAAAGAAACACATGATAAAGCGTCTGCACTTTGTTCTAGCTAAATTCTTTGCCTGCAGAGTGATCTACTCTCTTTTTAATAATAGAGTTAACCACATTTTGTACTTTATTCTGCATTCAATATCTAGTTATGCTAAAGAATGACATGTGACAGAGGATGATTTTTAGAAATATGAGAGGTCTAGATGGTTTTGGGTTGTAAAGAACACTGGCCTATGGGTTTAGTCATTACAGTACAATATAAATATCTAGGTATAATTTACAGTGCAAAATTGTAAGTTAATTTCTTTCAGCACTTAAAATGGAAGGATTTCCTTTTAAAAATATATATACCAAAATATACAATGTGCCTTTTCTGAAGCTTTCCTTTTATCTAAAGACAAAAACGTGGTGCAATGTTGTTTAGGAGATCAGAAAATAATTTGCAAGTGCAAAGAATCTGACATACCACGCTTGGCAGGCCAAAAGAATTAAAAATATAGAGCAGTTTCTGAGAATCTTTATGCAGAAGGAAATTAAGTCCACGTAAAACTAAAATCCAAATCATCTTTGGATTTATATATGTATATATATATACACACATACACCATTTTCTCCCATGACTCATTCCCCCACCCAAAATATGGAAATAGTCCCTCTCATCTCTTAGTGATATGCAACCAAAACCACAACATTGAATTTTCAGATCTTCTCTAGTTCTCTGGGTTAAGAAAACAATATGAAGTTTTGCAGACACACTTGGAGGAATGAGAACCAGCTCACTGAATGTAAGTATAGAATGTGAGGGACTACATCCAAGTTAGTCATCTCCCTTTATGAAGAGAAACAGGCATTTGTGGGGTATGAATCATCTCTTTCTAATATAGGTCAAAAGATTTGTGCCTTCAAATGTCCATATTTCTTCTTTGACTGAAAATGGAGTTTCAGTTGAGTGATTCAGCTGTAGTTGCCTATACCATAGGTGTCTACAATGAGGTGAAAAGTATATTGCCCAAAATTATTTTAATGAAATTACTAATTTGAAAAATACTTTTATAAAACTGAAGTTGCATTGTCATCCCTCACTTGTCACACAAGTATGTCCAAGTATGTTGAAGATTTTTCTATTAGCCTAAAGATATATTTTAAAATTACTATTTGAAATAATAAAATTTCAAATTATTAGGATGGCTAAATTATTATGTTAATCATTGTCTAAAGGCTTCTCTGGTACAAAGAGTTTTTCCACATTTGGCTAAAGACTAAATGTAGAACTCTCCTGTATATATACCATAGTACTCTTTCTGAAATTGTTTGAACTTGCACACACATTGACGGTGCATCCCTCGTTTTTTGCTTTTAGAAGAAACATGCTTGAGATTTTTAGCTCCTCCCTCTTTTCTATATGTAACAGCTTTGCATAAATGAATGGGGGCAGTCAGAACTCTCAAAGACCACCTTTTCTTCTGTGGTCTAGTGACTACAGATACGAGGTTTATCTCAGCCAACTTTAGGTTACCATTGCAATTTACTGTACTCAACTAGTTGCTATAGCATTCTTTTGTAATCAGTGGTGAGAAATAGATGGTTTAATGCATGATTAACATTAAATATTAAATTCCTGTAGATGAATCAGTGCTGAGAAGTACCCACTGTTGATAATTGGAAAGAAACTTTTTATGCCCGTCTGAGTAATAAGGCAACTGTATATTGCTCACCAAAAATGACCCAAAAGCAAATTTTTGAGCAGCAGTTATGCTATCTCGGTTCTTGGCTCTGTTTTGGACTCTTCCAGCAAACTCCCTCTTACCAGAGAAGTTATTACCTGTACTTGACTTGACAGAAGCTAGGCAGTGTGAATTAGTCTTGGGAACCAGGCCATGTGTTCTTACCTTGGCATACCCATAAGTGTTTACATAGTAGATGTCTGCATTTAGTCAAATGAATTCCACTTAAAGTCTTTCTTTGTACTTATAGTATCTCGGGCAACAAGGCAATATCAAAATTGCTTAGTTTTGCAGAGCAGAAAAAAAAAAATAAATCAATCCACTCTGTCCAGTCTGTAGGGAATTTTTTTTTGTGAGATCCTTAACTCATGCAGCACAATTGGCACTACTACTATTCTAGATAGAGCCTATCTAAAAATATGGCATCTATTAAGAAACAGGCTGTTCTTCACCTCAGTAATTGCAGGCATGGGGAAAAACAGAAAGAAATGCAAGACTGCAGTAAAGCAGAAGACATTTAGTGGCATGGAATGGTTGTTATATGTGCAATATGTGATTAGGAAATAACTTGAAGAAAAAGAACGTTAAGGTACAAATAAATTCACAGTTGCCAAGTTCTGGCTGCTCCTGACAATTTGCTCTCTCTTTAACATGACAGTTCATATATACTTGTGATTAAACAATAAAATGCATAGCATTTTCAAACAGCTTGAAGACAAGTGTGGCATCCAGTGGAAATTTAAGCTTTGGTGGTGATGCAGTAGTTCAAAATCTTTGAGAATCAATACCTGCAGATAGTTATCCTAAATTTGTTGTTCTATTTAATGTACCATCCAACTCTTATGATGTATGTCAGTTTCTTCATTTAACATTTTTACAGTACTACTCCAGTGCTGACTAATTCTGTTTGGTTAGATCCTGTTTAAAAGCACAATAAACGATATTTTGTGCCCTTTCCCCTGATATTTACGGCAAACTTATAATGTTAGTAAGCCACTGTTTTTCCATGGTTATTCAGTTGTTTCTCTTCTGCTGTAAGACAAAGTTAAAAAAGATTTGATAATCCTGCCGCGAATTCTATTTTTTGCCCTCCATTAGAGTTCTTCAGAATTTGACTTTAATAGGACACCTGTTTCGTGTTAAATTCACTATGCTTTTTAAAAGTGATTTGAAAAAGTGCCTATGTACGTTTTCAATTTCCTTGCAGAAATGTCCACAGCCTTATGTATCCAAAATGAGTGTGAAAAATACAGTGGTGAATTATCACTCCTTCCACTTCTAGGCAAATCCTAACTGCTTGCAAAGTAACCTGAAAGAAACTCAGTGGGTTTTGACACCACTTAAAGGATCTTTGGTACGTAAATTGTAGTGTATGAAAAGGTGGTGACAGTACAAAGAAATGACCTTTATTTATGATCTTTAAATGCTCTTAATATTTTCAAAATAAGTTTCACAGTTCCAGTGATCTGGTGGAAGGGTTTTGAGTTTTTTTGCTTTGTTTGCTTGTGTTTGAAGGTTTAGACGATCCAAGATCAGTAAGGGACTTCTTCTGACTCTGTACCCCTTCATTTATGATGATATTGCAGTATTGAGACTTCTGTCCCTTACAGTAAATGAAGTTGGGATTTTAAGATCACAATATAGCATGCACACAATTTCTGAGCCTGTGTTTTTCATGTTTACATCTTTAAAAAAGAATATGTTGTATAGTCTCCAAAAGACACAGATGGCAAAGAAAATGCCATCCAAATAAATATATGCCAAAGTATATTTACAATATCTTTCAAAGAGATGCTCTAGTTATTCTTGTCTCTTCTTTAGATTAATTCTGTTTGTGTTTGCTTGTATATGCCTGGGAGTTGTTAAGGTAGACTGGTGTGTAAGAAGAGGAGTTTGTTGTAGGAGTTGTCATAGTTTTGATGCCTATTCATCAGTCCATAAAGCTTTGCCTGGTTTTGGTTTTATTTTTTGAGCTTCTAGAAATCATTGTACAATGAGAATATATGTGTTTGTGCCTATTTACTTATTTGTGTATGCTTTAGCAAGGGTATTATTTTGCCTGGGCAGGCCTGAGAACACCTGCTTGCTGACATGAAAATATCTCTGCACTTTTTTGCTGCCAGCATGGGGATGGAGTGTATTTCTGTGAAAATAAGCTCCTTACTATTTATATTTGCCAGATCTCACGATTTGATAATAGTATCACCTTGTGTAGCTTGGAACAATGATACATTTTTGGGTGAACAAAGTGCTATTGCATCAGTAAAAACAGCAAAAGTGCTGTTCATTATAATTTAACAAATGAGGAATTTAAAATCCATCAGATTGTCATGTGTGAGACAATAACATGATTTACATGTTAAAATGCCCCTGTGGGTGGATTACCATAGAAAAGATCATTACATAGTAGGGCTGTTCTTCCCCTTCATCAAAACCTCTTTTAAAATGCCTCTTAGAGAAACAAGTGAAGTGAAAACCGTCTTGATTATATATCTCATTTCATTTCTCTTGTCTTTAAAAATCAGAGAAGTTGAAGACCACAATAAAAAAGAAAAAAAGAGAAAGCTTAAGAAATAGGAGTAAAAATCCTCAACAAACTGAAAACAGTTATGGAAAGAGGAGGGGAAGGGTGGAGCAGAGAAAGTGAGGAATTTATTCTGAGTTTATCAACACATTACTTGAGTTTGTAAAAGCAGAATAGACTTAAAAAAATTAATGTCAAAATGAAAACTGGAATGATTGTTCCAAGATCAGATGCTGTCACGTGTACAAGGTCAACAAAAAAGAATCAATTTATTCTACAAACTAGTTAATTCTACAAATGCATTTTTCTTTTTCACTTATATGTTAACAGTACCAGAACAATAAGCTTGCATGGTTAGACAAAAGAGGACTTAAAGTATATAAACTATAATTTTGGATTTCACTAAAGCTTTCAATACTGTCTCTTACAGGATCCTTCTGGACAAAATGTCCAGCCCACAGCTGGATAAACACATCAGGTCGTGGGTGACCAATTGACTCAGAGGGTAATAGTGAATGGGGTAACATCAGACTTGTGACATGCCATTAATGGGGTTCCACAGGGCTCCATCTCAGGCCCTGTGCTCTTCAACATCTTCATAAATTACTTGGACACAGGACTGGAAGGGATATTAAGCAAGTTTGCAGTTGACACAAAACTGGGAGGAGCTGTTGACTCCCTCAAAGGCAGGGAGGCCCCATAAAGAGACCTTGACAAATTGGAGGACCGGGCAATCACCAACCATATGAAGTTCAACAAGGATAAGTGTTGGATTCTTCACCTGGATTGGGGCAACCCCAGATGTACATACAGACT
>VZRE01012770.1:192-17196 GCA_013396775.1 Cephalopterus ornatus | reverse complement strand
TTTATGGGGGGCTTCACTGTGTGTGGGGGTTCCTCAATGTAAGGAGGGCCTCGATTCAGAGAGTTCCTCAGTTTGGGGGGTCCCTCAATTTAGAGGGTTCCTCTACTTGGGGGGTTCCTCAGTTTAGGGAGATCCCTCAATTTGGGGGATCCCTCAGTTTGGGGGGGTTCCTCCATTTGGGGGGTTTCTCAGTTTGGGGGGTCCTTGAATTTAGGGAGATCCCTCAATTTAGGGGGACCCCTCAATTTACAGGGATCCTCAATTGGGCGGTTCCTCAATTTAGGGGGATCCCTCAATTTAAGGAGGGGCCTCAATTTGTGGGGTTCCTCAATTTAAGGGGGGGCTCAATTTAGGGGAGTCCCTCAATTTAGGGGGATCCCTCAATTTAGGGGATTCCCTCAATTTAAGAGGGGGCTCAATTTAGGGGTATCCCTCAATTTAGGAGGGCTCCTCAATTTGGGGGCTTCCTCAATTTAGGAGGATCCCTCAATATGGGGGGTTCCTCAGTTTCGGGAGGGGCCCTCAATTTAGGGACAAACAACGATAGTTCCGGTGTGTTTTTACTTCCCAAATGGAGGTTTGGGATTTCCCCCTTTTCCCCCAAACCCCACTTTTCCTCTCACCCAGGACCACACTCCTGTGGAAAATCCCACCCAGATCCCAGCCATCCACACCCAAACCCCCTGGTTTTCCAGAAGATTTGAGCTTTTCCCTGCATTTCAGAAGGGCTTTTTTTAAATCCTCCACCACCCCTTTCCCTGCAGGAGGCGGGAATTCCCTGGCTGGGGCTGGAACAGCCCCTGGGATCAGTATCCCAGGGAAGGAGCACGTCCACAGCAGGCGTGGGGAAGGCAGAAAAGCTGCTTATGGCTCTCGGGGACATGGATTAGGAACCTTAAGACCTCTTAATTTGATCCTAGGGCTGCATTCCCTGTCTCTGCCAGGGCTCTGGGAATGGTGCAGAGCTGGGTGACGCTCCAAAATCCCTCCTTGGAAATGAGCTTGACATTGGGAAGAGCCAAAGGCTGGAGGGATGGATGAGGAGATGGATCCTCGTTTCTGGTGGCCAAGCAGCAGGGAAAGGCTTCCTACCTCTTCAGTATCCATGGAGAAGATCAATGGGTGAAGGAACAGCTCTGCACCAGCCACCTCCAGGAATTCTCGCTGGAGAAGTCAGCTTAGGATGGGAGTGGAGGACTCGAGGAACGTGTGTGTGCAGCTGGAATGTTGGTGAGGATGAGCAGGAAGACCTGGATGAGGAAGGAGAACACGTGGCACAGCATTTGGTCGTGCTGCTCCATGGTCAGGTCCTCAAGCTCTTGGATCATGTCCACCAGGGACATCAGGACTGGGAAACAGCCAGAGGGTGAATCCTTGGAACTCACAAGAGAAGGGGAAGAACAGGATGGGGTGGAAATCACCACCAGCTCCTAAGAGGTAGGAAAAGGCACATCCCAAAGGGATACGTGGCCACCAACCCAAGGAAAGCCTGGGAAGAGTGGTGGAGTCCCCATCCCTGGGGGGATTTAAGGGAGGAGTGGTGGAGTCCCCATCCCTGGGGGGATTTAAGGGAGGAGTGGTGGAGTCCCCATCCCTGGGGGGATTTAAGGGAGGAGTGGTGGAGTCTACATCCCTGGGGGGATTTAAGGGACACTTGGATGTGGCACCTGGGGACATGGGTCAGTGGGACTTGGCAGTGCTGGGGGATGGTTGGACTCCATGGGCTCAAAGGGCTTTTCCAACCGGAACAATTCCATGATTCTACGACCTGAGAAAAGCCCAGGAGATGTGATGAGGAGCAGTATCTGCAGTCCCTCACCCTCAGTGTCATCCCAGCCAACAGCAGGAGGACATGGAGCTGATGGAGCAAATCCAGAGGAGGCCCCAGAGCTGCTCCAAGGGCTGGAGCCCCTCTGCTTTGGAGCCAGGCTGGGAGAGCTGGGAACGTTCCCCTGGAGAAGAGAAGGCTCCAGGGAGACCTGAGAGCCCCTTCCAGGGCCTAAAGGGGCTCCAGGAGAGCTGGAGAGGGACTGGGGACAAGGCATGGAGGGACAGGACACAGGGAATGGCTTCCCAGTGCCAGAGGCCAGGGAGAGATGGGATACTGGGAAGGAATTGCTGGCTGGGAGGGTGGGGAGGGGCTGGAATGGATTTCCCAGAGAAGCTGTGGCTGCCCCTGGATCCCTGGAAGTGTCCAAGGCCAGGCTGGAGCAACCTGGGACAGTGGAAGGTGCTGGGCTTGGAATGAGATAGTCTTTAATGTCCCTTCCCACGCAAACCACAGATGTGGGAATGGGATTTGCACACACAGAGTCTGGCACTGCCAAGCTCTTCCCAGCAACATTCCCATGGACACAGAGGTGTCCTGATTCCCTGGCTCCCACCTTGATGTGAGTGACACCAGCACAACCAGCAAGAAGGATGGGAAGGGCTCTTCCCTGGGGGAATTCTGCGGAATGAGGCAGCCCCTTGTATTTCCCAGGTTGGCTTGGAGGCCAGGAACAGATTCATGGAATGATCCAGGATTTTTAGAAGGATAAAAGCACTCCCTTGCCCACCCAGGGGCTGATCCAGCTCCCACCACCCAGCAGCACCTTCAGCACCGATTCCTTTTTCCTCCTTCTCCCCAGATGGAGAAAGAAGACCACTCAACTCACTCCCTGCCTGATTTGTGACCTCTCCTACCCCAAATAAACCAGCATCCCGCTGGTTTTCCCCCTTGGCATTATGCATAAACAAGGGCATTCCGTGTTTCCATGGAATCTGCAATTCCAGCAGCTTTTTTTCAGCCCGATCCAAAGACCCTCAATGTCACTGCAAGGCTGAGGTCCCACTGTGCATTCCAGCAAGATTTGGGATCAGCTCTGCGCTACAAAAGGGTATCAAAGGTTGATGCAGCTTGAAGATTCCCTGTCCTTGTCCAATCCAGAGATGGAAGTTTAAGCAATTTAAAAGATTAGTGGAAAACAGGTCCATGAAGGGCTATAAAACCAACATTCCGGGTGGATCTTCTCCTTTGCGATGTCCATGGTGCGGGAATGTCCCAGCAGGAGCCGTGCAGGTCCCATGAGGTGGCATCTTCCTTGGCTGTTTTCCTGCAGGGAGCTGCAGCCTCAGCTGTTTGGATGCTCTGGGAAGCTGCACAAGGAGGAAGCTCAGCCCTGGAATTTGGGAGTGAAGGAAGAAGAGCCATAAATTTACAGCAATGGGTCAGGAGCGGGACACAATCATGGAATGGTTTGGGGTGGGAAGGGACCTCAAAGATCATCTCATTCCAAACCCCTGCCATGGGCAGGGACACCTCCCACCATCCCAGGTTGCTCCAGCCTGGCCCAGGACACTTCCAGGGATGGGACAGCCACAACTTCCCTGGAAAACCTGTGCCAGGGCCTCCCCACCCTCACAGGGAAGAGCCCAGACCCATCACACCCATGATCTTGTTGAGATAACCCCATTTAATATTATATTTATCACATTTATTACATTCCCCAGCACCAAGCTTGGCTCCTCCACTCAGTTTTGGGCGAAAATCCCACCATTTCAAGCAAGTATTTCCCTAAATCTGAACACTGTTACGTCACCACCAACATACCGTGCCAGGCGAAAATCATTCCTTGCATCTCACGTGGTGACTTGGGATTCCTGGAACACCTGGATGACCTCTGGCTTCCTGGCGAGCTGCTGTGCCAACGTTCCCGAGCCATCCGGAGTGTCCCGGAGCCCGGCACGGAGCAGGATCCGTGCGGCCTCCGCCTGCTGCCCGGCAACGGCGGCGTGCAGGGCTGGGGAGGTGGGATGGGGTCATGGAGTCATGGAATGGCTTGGCTTGGGAGGGACCTCAAGGATCACCCAGTCCCGACCCCAACACCTTCCACTATCCCAGGTTGCTCCGAGTGCCGTGCAACCTGGCCTGGGATATGCCCAGGGATGGGAATCCACCACCTCTCCGGGAATCCCTGTGTTTCACCACCCTCATTGGAAAAACTGTCTTCCTTTGATCTAATGTTCATCCTGATCCCCGTGGATAATCCCTGCAGGTGCCAAATCGGGATGAGGAGCTTCCCAAGGACACAGGGACACAAACCCAGCACCTGGAGCCACGGAAAACATCCCAGGGCTGGATGAGTTCAGCAGAGCTGGGATTTACTCCCTGCACCTGCCCTTGAACATTCCCAGGGATGGGAATCCCTGTGTTTCACCACCCTCGTTGGAAAAACTGTCTTCCTTTAATCTAATGTGCATCCTGATTCCCCGTGGATAATCCCTGCAGGTGCCAAATCGGGATGAGGAGCTTCCCAAGGACACAGGGATACTGACACAGCAAAGCTGATAGGGAATGGACACCCAACAGGGACAAAGAGCCAAGGAAAACATCCCAGGACTGGATGAGCTCGGCACAGCTGGGATTTACTCCCTGCACCTGCCCTTGGATATTCCTCTCCAGGAAACCTGTATTTTAGCACCCTCACTGTAAAAATTGTCTTCCTTTAATCTAATGTTCATCCTGATCCCCGTGGATAATCCCTGCAGGTGCCAAATCGGGATGAGGAGCTTCCCAAGGACACAGGGACACAAACCCAGCACCTGGAGCCATGGAAAACACCCCAGGGCTGGATGAGCTCCGCAGAGCCAAGATTCCCTCCCGGAGGGGGTGGCTGGAGAGATGCCCCCCAGGTGTTTTTAACCAAACCTGAGGACTGGTTAAAAGCTGCCAATTTTGGTAGTGGCTGAAACCATTTCTGTGGGTTTTGTTCCTGAGATGGAACGAGAGCTCCTGCAGGAGCTGCCGGAGCATCTCCCGCCGGGAATGCCGACTCCAGCTCGCCGGCATCACTATGGCAACTCTATTTACGTCCCAGCCCTGTGTTATTATTTGCTCATGAGCCATTTCTGGGCCGTTTGCTGAGAAATTGAGGCTTGAGAGCTCGTGAAATCCCTGTGTTCATCCCCGCAGCCTGCTCCAGACGGGCTCATTCCAGGCAAATTCCAGCGAGGCAGAGAATCGAAGCTCTGGGAAGTCTCGTGGAAAAAAATAAGGAGGTGGATAAAGAGAAAGCCCGGTTTGCTTCTCTATTCTTCCCCGAGGGAAAAGCCCTGAGCCAGGCACCAGAAATTCCAGCAAGGAGAAAATCAGTGAATGAAAACTGGGGAAAAAAAATGAATCACCAAACCCTGTTTTCACGTCACGCTGCTCCCAGAGCCCTTGGTATCCATGGATTCGGGATCTCCCTGCGTGCTGCGCTGAGCAGGCGCGGCACGGGATGAGCGGGAGGTTGGGATGCACTTATGGGAGCTGTCGGGGTCATGCAGAGGGGGAACGAGGAGCTCCTTCCTTACCGGAACGGCTCTTCCCATCCTTAGCCCGGATATCGGCACCGAGGGACAGCAGCGTCTGGATGGTGTGTCCGTGTCCTTCCTGCAGTGGAACAGGGAATTCAGGATCAGCTCAGCACAAGCGGATCCATGCCTGGCCTGGAAGGGCACAGATCTGCCCTGTCACGGTCAAATCTGGGGATACCGGGAGCTGCTCCAAGCTCCGGAGGATACTGGAGCAGATGGAAGTCGGGGTGAGGTGCCTGTGGAAGTGCAGGCTGGCTCCACGAGGCAGGGAATGCCCTGGCACAGCAGGAACACTGCTGTTATCCCATGGGAACGGGCCAGAGGGATGCCACCAGGCACCTCCACGGAATGACAAGATGGTTTGGGTGGGAAGGGACCTGAAAGCTCATCCAGTTCCAACCCCAGGGACAGCTCCCACTGTCCCAGGTTGCTCCAACCTGCCCTTGGGCACTCCCAGGGATCCAGGGGCAGCCACAGCTTCTCTGGGAATTCCATTCCAGCCCCTCCCCACCCTCCCAGCCAGCAATTCCTTCGCAATATCCCATCTAACCCCGCCCTCTGGCAGTGGGAAGCCGTTCCCTGTGTCCTGTCCCTCCAGGCCATTGTCCGCAGTCCCTCTCCAGCTTTCAACCGCAAATCCCTGTAACTCCCAGTTGCTCTTCCTGAGGTTATTTCAGCTCCAAGAGCTGTTGCTCACGTGGGCTGTGGATTTCCTAGAGGATTGCTCCAGGATTTGGGATTACCTGTGAGAGGACACAGCCATGACCCCCAGTGTCCTCCCTCCTTCCTGTGCCCGGAGCCAATTCCAGACTCCACAGGGGATAACACAGCACAGCTCCCACCCCTCTCCCCTCTCCATAAATAAATCCTCTCTCCCTAAATAACATGCCCGATCTTGGAATTCTTCAGTGCCCTGAATTAGTCTCTGTCGTGCAGGGTGAGAATGGAAAGCTCTTTTTATCCCCACCACCCACTCTTTTCCCTCATTCCCGCAGGATTCCATAGCACCTTCCCTGTGCCCAAGGCTCCCCTTTCCCTGCTGCACTCTCCCTTTTCCATGGCAAAAACGTGAAGCCAGGAACTGCTTCAGCTAACCACAGCCTGGGCAGCAAACTGAGTTGAAAATAAACCCCCCCATAATTCGATTTTCCTGTGTTTAATAAATGCAAAAAGAAAAGAAGGATAAAGGGGGAAAAAAAAAAAAACAAAAGAAATGATGGTGTAAATCCAAAGTGACACCAAGCCCGGGCAAGGGAGAGAATCCCATCCAACCCTTCCCTAATCAGCCAGGACGGAGCTGGGATCTTCTCCAAGGCACATTGTATTCCCCAAAACGTCCCCTTGGCAACCAGGAGGGCTTTCTGGGAGCACGAGGGAAGGGGAGCTGGGAGAAAGGGCTCCTTTGTGGGAGCTGCAAATGGCACGGCTGGATCCTGCTGCCAGCATTCCCAGGGAGTGCCACGGAGGTTTTTATAGGAGTGGGGCACTGGGATGCTGCTTTATTCCCACTGCAAGGCTAGACCAGGCTCTGAGTGCTGCAGGTTCAAGCCCAGGAGGTTTAAAATCCCAGGATCCGGGCAGGGATATTCCCTGGCTGCCAGTTGGCAGCACGGTGTGGAGCAACAATTCCAGGCAGGAGGGATCCTGGTCAGCAGGATTTCGGGATCTGCTTTGCAGGACTCACAGCCCATCAGGCCCTGCTTCCCACACAGGAGGAAGAGGAGGAGGAGAAAGCTCCAAGGATTCTCACTGCCTGGAATTCAAAACAGCTCCGGAGTGAAGGACACAGATAAGCACCAGGAGCTGCCCCCTGCCTTCCCACCGCTCCCTTCCCACGTCCCCTCTGCACAGCTGGACAGTCATGGAATCATGGAATGGCCTGCCTGGGAAGGGACGGCTAAAGGTCATCTGGTTCAACAGGAACATCCTCTGCTATTCCAGGTTGCTCCAAGCCCTGTCTAACCCGGCCCTGGGCACTCCCAGGGATCCAGGGGCAGCCACAGCTTCTCTGGGAAATCCATTCCAGCCCCTCCCCACCCTCCCAGCCAGCAATTCCTTCACAGTATCCCATCTCTCCCTGCCCTCTGGCACTGGGAAGCCATTCCCTGTGTCCTGTCCCTCCATGCCTTGTCCCCAGTCCCTCTCTCCAGCTCTCCTGGAGCCCCTTTAGGCCCTGGAAGGGGCTCCAAGGTCTCCCTGGAGCCTTCCCTTCTCCAGGTGAACATTCCCAGCTCTCCCAGTCTGGCTCCAGAGCAGAGGGGCTCCAGCCTTTGGAACAACTCCATGGTTTTGTCTGGACTTGTTCTAGCAGCTCCAGGTCGTTCTGCTGTTGGACCCCAGAGCTGGACATGGTATTCCAAGTGGGATCTCACAAGAGAGGGAGAATCTCCCCCTCCCCTGCTACTCACACTGCTTTTGCTTCCCAGAAAACAGAGAACGGGACTGCTCAGGAGCAGATGGACAGGGACAGAGGATGAGCCCGGAATGCAACTCCTCCCCCACCCAAACCAGGCTGTTGGAGGCACCTGGCAAAGGCTTTTCCAAGGGATTCTGGGAACAGGGACCAACCTTGGCCGCGTAGTGCAGGGCCGGGATCTGCAGGGATGTGGCTCTTCCATTGACATCCACCCCCAGCTCGGACACCAGGAACTGGATGGATCCATCCTGGGCTGTCACAGCTGCCCTGTGCAGAGCCTGAGCTCCCACAGCATCCATGGCTGTGGGACATGCCTGGAATTCAGGAAAGTGATGGAGTTAACACACAGGGCACTCAGAGCTGAGCTCCCAGGGCATCCATGGCTGTGGGACAGGCCTGGAATTCAGGAAAGTGATCGAATTAACACACAGGGCACTCAGAGCTGAGCTCCCAGGGCATCCATGGCTGTGGGACAGGCCTGGAAAGTAGTGGAAGTGACGCACAGGGCACTCATCCCAAAGGATATCACCCAATTTCTTGAGGGCTTTACGATAAAGGGGAGGCACCAACCCTTCCAGTGATTCCAGTGCCGCTCCATGGCTGACATTAATTTAGGGAATTAAATCAACTCTCCCACCTCCAGAGCCTGAAATGTGAGACTAAAACCGTCAGGGAACATCCCAACCCCGCGGGAATGAGCCCTGAGGGGGCCCCAGCCAGCTCAGATCGCTCAGCAATCAATAAATGATCAATAAATAATGCAGGGAGCTGGTTCCTGCCACGCACAATTGGCTCCAGTGACATCCCTGCCTTGGATTCCTGGGAGAAGCAGCTGCCAGGGAGGCCAGGGATGAGCTCTGGATAACTCACGGACTGATGACTCCGTGTTATCCACCCTTGGGATGGCCACGGGAGGCTCCACACCGAGTCCTGACATTCCAAGTGCCATCCCCTTTCACCAGCTATGGGCAAACACGTTCCCAGAGAAGCTGTGCTCGCCCCTGGATCCCTGGGAGTGTCCAAGGCCAGGCTGGAGAAACCTGGCATAGTGGAAAGTGCCGGGGTTGGAACTGGATAATCTTTAAGGCCTCTCCAACCCAAACCACCCCAGGATTCCATGATTCCTGTCCCAGGGTGAGATCTTCACCTGGAGCTGAGTCCTGGTGACCTTGCTCTTCTCTAGGGGGAATTTGCCTTCTTACACAATTCCTTTCTTTACAGTCTGGGAATTTTCTTCTTTACAATACAAATTTTCTTCTGGGGTAGGTCCTGGAGGGGGCAGGGGAGGGATTTTTGGCACCTACCTGGTGTTTTTCCAGGAGCATCCGGGCGATGTCGAGGTGCCCATTCTGGATTGCATCCATGAAGGGAGTGACTCCACACTTGTCCCTGCTGTCAGGTTGGTAGTGGCACCTGGGAGAGGAGAAAAAAAGCAAGGACAGAGCTGCTGGCAGCTCTAAAATCCTCATGGAAGGAGGCTATGAGCAGCTGGGATCAAAAATGGAGCGTATAAACCCCGATGGATAAACCTGTCTTGGTGATTTAGGGCCTGCGGAATGATCTGCTGGGTGTTTTTTTGGGAGCAGAGAGCAAGCCAGGCCTCTACAGATCATTTATAATTCCCTTTCCCCCTGCCCAGAGGGTCTCCAGGAAGAGCAAGGTGTGCCCTGGAAGCAGGGGGAAAAGCCCGGATCGTCACGTGATGATGGGGAAAAAATCAGAGCCCACAAATCTCATTGAGGTTAAACTGAGAGAAAACTGAGTTAAACCTGAATTAAACCTGAAAGCCTGGCTCAAATCACGGCCAGGTATTAACAGGGCTGGGATTAGCTGCAATTCCCAGCGAGAGGGAGCAGTGTCAGGGATGACTGGGCCGATTGCAAGCCACTTCACAGCCCAGAAACAAAAGATAAGCCCAGCCTAGCAAAGCTGCGCCCCGGCACAGAGCCGCCAGAAATCCGTGGTGTTGTTGTTGCCCATCCGGCCTCGGCCTCGCCGGGAATGAATCAGCAGCGAAAGAAAGGCCGAGTTACATAACGGGGGGGCCGTGTCACACCCGTGGCAGCACATCCAGGGAGAGTCCTTGTCCCCAAGGCCCACCCCCCTCCAAAAGCCAGCTGGGAAAAACCTGGAGCACGGGGAGAGAGCCCCGGGATCGCAGCTGTGCGGCCGCGCGTCCCCAGCGGGAGCGGGCACAAGCGGCCTTTTGTGTCGCCGAGCCTGGCAGCGGGCGGGAGGAAGGGGGAGGAAAAGCTGGGAAGAGCCTGCTTACCGCTCCAGGAGCAGCTCCACGACCTGGGAACAGCCGTGCATCGCTGGGAGAGAGAGGGAATACATGGGTCGTTCGCGTTTTCGTGGCACCCACCACCCACGTAAATCCTGACCCTCCCGGGCTGAGCCGTGGATCAGGGAAAGGGCTCCAAGAGGCTGGAAATTCAGAGGTTTTAACTTGATGGGGGTTTTTTTGGCTGCAATTAGAAAAGCATTTCCTTTCCTTGATCTCCCAGGAAAACAGGAGATAAAGCAGGGAAAAGATAGGATACGGGCACTGTTTTGGCTCTACCTGCAGAGCACACGTGCGATCAAACCGAATTAAAACGACACAAAGAGCTTTTGTCCCAAGTGTTCGTCGATTCCCAAAGAGAAATACGGGGAGAAGCAGAAGGAACACAAGGCAGGGAGCTGGGGGAAGAGTTGGGATGGCATTTCCACCCCTCCTCAGCCACTCCCATCCCAACATCCTAAGGAAGAATCCTCACCCAGGCACCGGCTCAGAGGGGAAAACAACAACGGCGGGGGAGGATTTGAATACCCTGCCCTGAAATATTCCTGCTTCGTTCCCATTTTTTTAAACACTTCCCATCACACAGCCTTGATTTGGCTTTTTTTTGTGGTTGTCGTTGTTGGTTTTCCCTGCAGGTCATTTTGTAAAACAAAGGCAATATATTAAGGAAATAATAATAATAATAATAATAATAATAATATCAAACCAAGCCTGGAGCTGCTCCATCGGGAGATGGAAGAAGGGCCCCTGGGAAATGTGTGTTACCAGGAACAACCCTCAGATGCTCCTTGAAATCCCAATCCCATCCTCCCAGATTCTGGCTCTTCTGAGCCCCGAGCCAATGGAAACACAGGCTGGGAAAGGGATTTTTGAATGGAGGCTTAAAAATATCCAACTTACGGGGAGAAAAAAATCACTCCGAGCAACACAATTCCACCCTGTACCAGCAGCAGGAAAAGCTGCCACACTCAGATCCTGCTGAATTCCACCTCCTCTAATTCCACCTCCCCAGCTCTCTTCCCTCAGGCTACGAATATAGGAAGCAGCAGAAGCTTAAGGAATCAACCCCAGGGAGGGAAATTATCCAAGGATAAGTGTGCCAGGGAGCCAGCTGGACTGGCCAGGGGTGAATGTGCTCATATCCACACCCTTGGGATGGGAACTCATGGACATGGGAGTTTGCCTGGATATGATTTCCCCTGGCAGCTCCAGCCCCTCCATCCCCGTGGATTTCCACAGGGATGGAGGGGGGAGAGGGAAATGGGGACATTGGTACCTCACGGAGCAGCTGCCTCTGGAATCATACTGGTTTAAATTATACTGGGGGAAATGGTGGTTTAAGCAGCTCCAGCCATTCCCACTTCCCAGTCGCTCCCACACCGGCTGCTGCTCCACCTGGATCAGTGGAAGACCAGGAATCAACCCAAAATAAAGGATTTGTGGCTTTTCCACAGGGAAGTCAAACAGAGGAGACAACACAGAGGAGGAGACATCTCTTTGGAGCAGGAGAACCGGGTGCTGTATCCCAATGTTGTCTGTATTCCCATATCCCAAGCGCTATGAGGGAGGAGACTTCCAGCTCCAGGTCAAAAATCCCTTCTTTTCCACAGAATAATCCTCACCCTGTTCCCAATCCTGCCCCCAGATCCCACCCCAACACCCACCTCTCCGAGAGGGAGCTGCCAGCTCCGTGGAAACACAAAACCTGGGCGAACACACCAAACAAAATCGGGATCGGTGGATTCCCACTCGGGCAAAGCCTGAAACAAGCAACTCATTCCCTTGTTTTTCATTCCCAGGTCAAGCACAAGGACTTCAGGTGCAGCTGGTGCCCGAAGGCTGGAATTGTCAGCGCTGATGGAGCAGAGTGTGACGGAGCAAGGGCTGGAAAAGGAGCGGGAATGACAGGCAAGGGGAGCAGCACATCCAACAGATTAATTACAGCACAGTGGGGAGGGGCCCAACACCTTGGGTCTTTCCAGAGAGTCAATCCCTATTAAATTCTTCAGGAAAGGAGTTTGGGGCAGCCAAAGCTCATCTCTCCTGTGGAGACATTGGAATATGCAGCTGAATCCCACTTGGGATGGGTATTGTGTCCTGCTGCTCCCCACAAACCTGGGGACGGATGTGGACCCCTAAACCACTTCATTCCCTTCGTATTTCCTTTTATATATCCTCTATATATCCTTTGAAAGCAAGGAAAAGGACAGGGAATGGGAATTGGACATGGTGGGCTCCAACTCCAACTGCTCCCCCAGCAGGGATTATCCCTCCCCTTTGCAGAAAGGAACACTGGATACCTCACCATGGGATAATTCCTTCTTAAGAGCAAGGTGAGAACAGCAAAACCTCGAATCCGTGACTGGAATCATGGAATCATTTGGGTTGGAAAAGAGCTCTGAGATCACGGAGTCCCAGCTGTCGCCCAGCACTGCCAAGGCCACCACAAATCCAACGTCCCCAAGTGCCACATCCACAGGGATTTGAAATCCCTCCAGGGATGGGGACTCCACCCCTGCAGTCCCTTCCAATGTTTAACCACCCTTTCCATGAAGGAGTTTTCCCAATATCCAACTTAGATCTCCCCTGGAGCAGCTTGAGGCCTCTGAGGACACTATAACTGATCAAGTGATCCATCAACAGGCAAATCCTTGGATTTTCCCAAGAGTAATTCACAGCTTCACACACCAGCAAGGAAAAGTGTGCTGGGAGGTATTCCAAGATGTGGCAGCTTGGATATACCCATGACAGGGAGGATGGACACCTTATTCCAAGGAGGCCAAAGCCAGTGGAGGATCTCCTGGGATGGATCCACCACTGTTTCCCTGTGGTTCTGCTTCTCCAAAAATCAACACCAGCTGGAACAACATCCCTTCTCCATTCTCCCTTTTCCAACCCACCTGCTTCCAAGGGGTCCCCCCTTTACCTGCCGTGTGCAGGGGTGTCCTCCTGATGGTGCTCTCCGTGTCCCAGATCCCTGGGGACACATCCAGGAGGTACCGGAGCACCTCGGGATGCCCCTCCCTGCTGGCAATGTGGAAGCAATTCCAGCCATCCTTATTCCTCAGCAGCGGGTTGGCTCCATGCTCCACCAGGGATCTGATCACCTCCAGGTTCTTCCTGGTGCAAGCCATCATGAGGGGAGTCCTGGAAGAAAATCCAGGGCTCGAATCAACGGAACAGCCCTGGGAGACAGGGAGTAAAAGGCCTGATGTCCCACCTGGATTCAGGTGCACATGGATCCAGGGGATTTTACAGCACCGTTTTGGGAATACAGAGTGCAGCTCCTTTTCCGCACAATCCCTCAGAGCACTGTGTATTTCTAAGGCAAATAAGGCTTTTTCCAAAGGTTAGGGAGCACCTAGATCCCGGTTTTTTAATCCACGTATGGAAGGGCACTGTGGGCCTGTGACACAAATCCAGGCACAGGAAGCTCATGGAATCTCGGCCTCCCTCTGCTCCCCCTGATGTCAGCTCCAGGCTGGCACAGCCTCAATTCCCAGCGCTGGAATGCTGCCCTTTGGAATTGCGTCAGTTCAGCTCTAAAGGAGCTTCCTGGGCTTTGATTTGGAGGAAGAATTTATAACGTCTAGGAGAAACATAGGGAAATCAGTGATAAAGCTGGAATTTATCCCAAAAAGACCCTGGATCCTGGGCTCATCCCACAGTGTGGGCAGCAGGAGTGGGAGGGATTCTCCCTCCTGGCCCTGCTCAGGTGAGATCCCACATGGAATTCAGGTCTGGGGTCCTCAACAGCACAAGGATGTGGAGCTGCTGGAGCAAATCCAGAGATGCTCCGAGGGCTGGAGCCCCTCTACTTGGGAGCCAGGCTGGGAGAGCTGGGAATGTTCATCCTGGTGAAGAGAAGGCTCCAGGGAAACCTGGGAGCCCCTTACAGGGCCTAAAGTGGCTCCAGGAGAGCTGGAGAGGGACTGGGGACAAGGGATGGAGGGACAGGACACAGNCCGAGGGCTGGAGCCCCTCTACTCGGGAGCCAGGCTGGGAGAGCTGGGAATGTTCATCCTGGTGAAGAGAAGGCTCCAGGGAAACCTGGGAGCCCCTTGCAGGGCCTAAAGGGGTTCCAGGAGAACTGGAGAGGGACTGGGGACAAGGCATGGAGGGACAGGACACAGGGAATGGCTTCCCACTGCCAGAGGGCAGGGATAGATGGGATATTGGGAAGGAATTGCTGGCTGGGAGGGTGGGGAGGAGCTGGAATGGATTTCCCAGAGCATCTGTGGCCGCCCCTGGATCCCTGGAAGTGTCCAAGGCCAGGCTGGAGCAACCTGGGACACTGGGAGGTGTTGAGGTCGTAACTGGAGGTTTAGGATCCCTTTAAGGTCCCTTCCCACCCAAACCATTCCACGATTCCACCTTCCCCACCCAGAAATCCCTCTGCCCCAGCTCCCAGACCCACCAGTCGCCCTTTTTCAGGCAGTCCACGCCGGCCCCGCTCTCCAGCAGGAAGGACACACATTCCCCGTGTCCCATGGAAGCCGCCTCATGGATGGGCCTCTTGTAGTCCCCGTTGGCCACCTCCACGTCCATCCCGAGCTCCCGCACCAGGAATTCCAGCACATCCCTGTGTCCCAGCCGCGCCGCGTGGTGCAGCAGGGTGTCCCCCAGGCGTCCCCAGCGCCGGCTCCTTGCCTCTGGAATGTCCTCTGGACGCAGCTCATCCCTCAGCAGATCCAGCTGCCCCTCCTGCACCAGCCGCAGGAGCCGCCGCGGCTCCGCCATGGATCCAGCGCTGCGGGAAACAGGGGAAAAAAAAACGGGATTAGGGAGGGAAAGGGAAGGATATCGGGGTTTGTTCTGGGGGTCGGGATAAGCAGGAAGGAGGTTTTCCCTCACGGACACCCTTTCTTGGCCTCTACCTCCAGGAACCGCCAGGAAAAGAGGGATTTCCTTTCGCCTCAGGAAATCCGCAAAATGGCGTCTCCCTCAGGAGGAGCGGGAATTTCCTCCTCCCTCAGGATAAGCAGGAATTTTCTTTCTCCCTCGGGATTACCCGAAATTTCCTTTCTCCCTCAGGATACTTAAAAATTCCCTTTCCCCTCAGGATAACCAGAAGTTTCCTCCTCCCTCAGGATAAGCAGGAATTTCCTTCTCCCTCAGGATAACCAGGAATTTCCTTCTCCCTCAGGATAAGCAGGAATTTCCTTTCTCCCTCAGGACAACCTTCTCCCTCAGGATAACCTGAAATTCCCTTCTCCCTCAGGATAACCTGAAATTCCCTTTTCCCTCAGGATAACCAGAAGTTTCTTCCTACCTCAGGATAATTAAAATTTTCCTTTTCCCTCACGACGATTAAAATCTTCTTTCTCCCTCAGGATAACCAGGAGTTTCCTTCTCCCTCGGGATAATTAAAATTTTCCTTTTCCCTCAGGACAACTAAAAATTGCCTTTTCCCTCGGGATAACTGAAAATTCCCTTTCCCCTCAGGATAACCAGAAGTTTCCTCCTCCCTCATGATAAGCAGAAATTTCGTTCTCCCTCGGGATAATTAAAAATTCCCTTCTCCCTCGGGATAATTAAAATTTTCCTTCTCCCTCGGGATAACCAGGAATTTCCTTCTCCCTCAGGGTAATTAAACTTTTCTTCTCCCTCAGGATTGCCTGAAATTTCCTTTCTCCCTCAGGATAAGTAAAATTTTCCTTTTCCCTCAGGATAACTAAAAATTCCCTTTTCCCTCAGGATAAGTAAAAATTCCCTTTTCCCTCAGGATAACTTGAAATTTCCTCTTCCTTCCAGAAAACCAGATTTCCTCGGGAAAACTAGGAATTTCCTCTTCCTTCATGAAATGCAGGAATCAGCCAATCCCTTGGTAAACCATAAATCTGCCCTTCCCTTGGGAAAACTGGGAAGTGGTCTCTCCTTCCAGAGAGTAAGATTTGTTTTTCCTCAGGAAAACCAGGATTTGGGCCTTCCCTCAGGAAAAACTGAAATTCCCTTTCCCCTTGGGAAAACCGGGAGATTCCTTCTCCCTTGGGGAATACAGGAACCAAACGTTCCCTCTGGAAAAGCAGAAATTAAATTTTCCCTCTGGAAAACCGGAATTCCCTCAAGAAAAGAAGGAACTGCCCTATGTCTTAGGAAAAAAGAAATTCCCTTTTTCCTTAGGAAAACCAGGAACCAGCTTCTGCTTCTGGAAAAAACCCCAGAAATTTCCTTTTCCTCCCTGGGGAAAAAAAAAAAAAAAAAAAAAGTCTTTTTCCCACTGGAAAACAAGAAACTGGAAAAATAAAGTTAGTTTTCCGTGGAAGAAAGAAGTTCCTTTCCCTCAGGAAAACCAGGAAGCGGCCTCTTCCTCAGGAAAAATTTCCTTTTCCAGCAGGAAAAATGGAAACCGAACTTTCCCTCCAGGAAACCAGAAATTCCCGTTTCCTCGGGAAAACCAGGAACCTCCCTCCTCCTCAGGAAAAACAGGCAATTCCTTTTCACTCAGGAAAACCAGGAACCTGCCTCTTCCTCCAGAAAACCTGGAATTCCTCTTTTTTCCCCTCAGGAGCCGTCAGAAAATGGACCGTCCTTCAGGAAAAACCGAAATTTCCTTTTCCTTTCAGGAAAAACCTGGAATTTTCTTTTCCTTTAAGGAAAAACCAGTCACTTTTTTCCCTTGGAAAAACAAGGAAATAGCCACTCCCTCGGGAAAAACGGGATTCTCCTTTTCCACCTGGAAAACCAGGAATCGGCGTCTCCCTCAGGAAAAACCAGGAATTTAATTTTCCCTCGGGAGAATTAGAAAGCAGCCTCTCCCCGTGGAAACGCAGGCAGTCCCACCCCCCTTAGGAAAACGAAAAAACAATTCCCTTTTTCCCTTTGGAAAGGGAAAACAGTTGGAAATCCAAGGATTTTTCCCTCGGGAAAACACGGATTTCTCCTTCTTTCTTCTGGAAAATTAACAATTTCCTTCTCCCTCTGGACAGCCAGGCGCCGGCGTCTCCTCCAGGGAAAGCTCTAA